>KE525337.1:856229-909382 GCA_000441895.2 Anopheles sinensis | reverse complement strand
GCCAAGTTAAGTAGCCAGGTGGTGAAACAAATCGGACGTGTGAGCTTGCAGCGACNCCTTTTCCGGAGCCATGTAAGAGCGTCTTGGGACGCGGGGGCAGGGATGCGAGCTGGTAACGCTGAATCCTGTGCAGCGCTTAGTGGCTCAATATTAGTGTTGTTTTTTGTAATATTCATTATGTTTCATGAAATTTATGCAAAGCGTATGATAGGTGATTAACAAAAAGGGTTATGACAAGCTCAAATATTTTTAAAAGTTGGACTAGAAATTCGTTAACAAATGTTGCACTGCTGCTACACACAGAAATGCTATGCAAGTGCGGTTTAGGCTACTGGACAGCGCCGCCCGGGGGGAAAGCTCGTGTCAAGCAAACGGCAAACGTCTCTTTAAGCCCTCCCCATTTGACAAGTTTATCTCTGCCGTAATGTGTCCGGCAAGTGAATGAGCCGGAAACGGTTTGTTACATCCGCAAAGGTGGCCAACGCAAGGGGTGGTCGGCCGCAAGGGGCAGATTTGGGGAACGTTTACGAAGCGTTCCGGTGACATGCCAAACGTGCCATGGAAAGTAGTGGGTATGTGTGTGTGTGTGGAATGCCATACGGAGTGGATTTAGAGGGTGTCACTGTTCTGGAGTGGATTTGAATGCCCAACTAAGCACGGCCGGCCTTCGTAGCCGTTCTTTATAGAGTCCGTCGAAAATTGAATCGATCCTAAGCCCCAGCGTTTGGCAGCAAATGGATATTGGATTTTTCGGCTGTCCCGGGACGCGCTGCAAGAGGATACTAGGAAGTGTCCCCGTGGCTTGCCGCCCGTGGGTGCATTGTAGTTCCGCTTTATGCGCTTCTCGGAATGCCGATTCTACCGGCGAACCCGATGCGTCTGCTGCCGGGGCGATACTGGAGCCTCATATCCGGCGCACCGGAACGGTTTGAAATAAATTTAATTGAATTTTCGATTGGAAATAGTTGGCCAAAGTCCGCACCCGGCAGCGATTCGCGCTCGCACCGTCCGAATTAGGCCCGGAGCCTGCATGCAGCGCGCACGCCGGAATGTCGGAATATGAAGGATTGATGTACGGAAACTAATCAAATGTTTTATTCAGCTAGGAAATGGCCCGGACTGGCGGATGGAAATTATTCGCCCGCCGAAGGGGTCCACTGTCGCTCGCTCAATCATTCATGCGCAACAGGAAGTCGACGAGAGGCCTTTTTATTTATATATTTTGCCCACCAAACGAAAGTTCACTAGGGGTCGATTGATCACGGAAAATAAACTTACAGTTGTCAGTGTTGCGTTTGGTAGCGATGAGTGTGCTAATAATATCTAAAAAGCGAATTTTATCTAGAGTTTTCAATTTGAAAAATAAGCAAATTATTTGCAATATTGGGGATCAATTACAATACGTGTCACTTTTATCTTTTGTATGTTTCAAGTTAAAAATCTTAAGATTTAAGCAAAATCGAGAATCAAATCAGTTAGCAGCATTTATGTGGTGGTGGCACGGAATTTTTAGACACTATCACAGCTATTTTGATAATATCATAAAATGTTCAAATTCTGTTTTAATTTTGGAAGGTTTAGATATTTGGTTTTGAACCATCTAACTCAATAGAATCAATTTTTACGAATCGATAGAATCAATCAAGTCGATAATTATCACGTTGACTGCCATGGCTATCATTTTTCATGAGTTCTAAAAAGTTTTTGCCTCATAAATGTATGAAAATGCAACATGAAAATTATACTTATATTAAAAACGAATTCTCTGGAAAGGTTAGACTTTGCTTGGTCATCGAAAACCTAATGTTTAATAATTTTTTTAAATAAATTTAATCGACAAAGATGGTTCTAAAAAAGTGTGCTAAAACCACTTGGCAGTCAACGTGTTATAGGACAACTGATATGATGGAAGATGTGTTTTGCCATTTAGAAAAGAAAATGGTTTTTTTATGTGGTATCTTAATTTTTTAATAATTTTAGTCCATCAAAACTCCTCCAAAATCGAGAAAGTGATAAAAAACCATCAACGTGAACTGGATATGTCAAGCATGAAGCACTAATGTTTCCAACAATTTTTTCAATCGAATTCTTTGCTACTATTTTACATTTATTTTGTTCTCTACCAAAGGCACAGTAATAAATTATGCACATTACGATAGCTTCAGAATGACTATTTACAATCTTCTGGAACCCATTTGTTGTTTCACCTGAATTTCACACGGAACAGCACAAAGTCAAAGGATTTGAACGGCAAAAGGAAATGCAGTTGCACACATACATCATAAACTATGAAGCCAACTAAACTGATAAATATGTAATTAGATCCCGTGCACTCTCCCACAGGCACACGCCCAGCGTCCAGCGAGCACCATTTGGAAAGCTCTCGACTTCCGATTCCCCGTTCGAAGGAATTAGGAATGGAAAAAATGGGGGCATTAAATATTTATCTCCGAAGCGGTTGTGAGAATGCGGCGCCGGTTTCAGCTGCAATCGTCGTCTCGTTGGGGATCTGAGGGGTGAGCTCTATGGCAAAGGGTGAGCTCCTTAAGACAAGTGCGGACAAGAAGGAATTGTAAGCTGCTCGTAAAGTGCAGCCTTTTATTCTTCTGATGTTAGCAAGTGCACCGGAACGAGACTTCTGGAGAAAGTGCACGCGTCCGAAGGTGCATCTTTTAGCTGCCTGTCGAAGCAGCCTCGCTAAGGTGCAGCGATTCTATGCTCAAAACCATTCGAGACCCGTCGTTTGCCCCTGTTGCTCGCGGGGTGGGATGGAGGTCTATTCGTTTGGGCATAAGATGCCGTTGTTATCGGCATGGTTGCAGTGGTAGTATTAGGAGTAGCTGCACCAAGATGTATGGGGGCAATAAAAAAGAAATATCGAACACGGCGCACCCGAATGGGACCACTTGCCTGCGCCAAAGTGCAATGGACAAAAAAAAAGGCAAACCGATCCGGGATCCCGATAGCCCGGCCTGAAGTGGAAGTCGAGCCCCATCGAGTGTTGCGTTATCGGTCCATGGTGAGCATCGAGTTTACTCTGTTTTCGGCCCTGTGCGAGAACTGTTGGCATGCTGCTTGCCGTTCGGCCATATTGTGGATGTTTCTTTTTGGTGCTCACATTTGCTCCACTTGAGACTTAGTAGATGGGCGCCGTCGGTAATCTGCCGTGCATGCGAAACATTTGGCCACACGGTGCACAGTGCTTGCCGTGAGAGTGCCCCAAAAAGTCGGATTCATCGGTAGCAACAGTGAAGGGTTGTCGATTCGGAGAGCATGGTAGCCGGTCCCGCTTCCCAACGGAGCTACCAAACGTCTATCGAGCCTTGGGAAGGTTCGTTAAGGGGATGTTCAACATCTGCATATCCGGTGTAATCCGCACGTAGTATGCCACCGAACCGGATCTGAAATCCACCACTGGCACTAGCACTAGCAAACGAAGATGTAACCGAGCACAAGGCCCACTTGGCGCACCGTGTTGACCTAACCTGGGTTCAGGTGAGCGTCGGGAACTTTCACCATGAGTACGATATTTTCCATTTTTAACGAACCAACCCAGCGACACCGTGGAAGTGGCATACCTTTTTTTTCGCTATCTCGACCAAAGCTCCCGGAAGATATCAGAGCTTAGAGGGGCACTAGAGGCGATTGAATGAAGTACTTGTAACATGACTCGATAGCCATGGATTACGTGGTTTTGCTTGGCGGTGCTGCGCCTCCGACTTTTATTTTGCAAACGCTTAGAACTTAGTGAAAATAATATGTTTCATTTTCGGTCTCAGCGAACAGGATGAAAATGATTTTTTCAAATGTACAACACGTTTATAGTATGTACTCTAGTGTGAATGGAATAATAAAATTTGAATTAAATAGAATAAATTATAAATCTTGTTACAAAAACATTAGGAAGAAAATTTATAAATCCCACTGCAGCTCAAAATATATTCTAAATGGATGATTTAGGAACTGAAACAAATTAAAATGGAATTTTCTGTAAACACGCAAGAGCTCTATAATTTTCTGTATGCTAAAACTAAGCAGTTTCTTGTTAGTTTAGTTTGTAAATATTATTAAGAGAACCATTTTATTGTGTTTTTGTTTTCCTATTGATTTCACTCATATTTGTTTTTTGTTGATTGATTTCTGCTTAAAAATGATTTCTGAAAAATGAATAATTGTACCAGATAAGGCGTATGGACATCTTTAGTTTATGTTAGACACTATCCAACCAGTATGGTATTTCATGTTTGTAATATCTTCAAATCATTTTAATACTATAAGTTAAAAAAGAACTTTTAAACTGTTAGATTATTTGAAAACTTTGAATCCACTAAATAATAATAAAGCGTTATAAAATCACAAAACGCATTCACTTTATTACTTGATAAACTCACTGACAGATTTTGAATACAACTATATAAAACCTGAAATACTGCCTCACAATGGCAGAATTTTAAATACTTTGTGGGTGACATTCGTGTTTGAAAGAGGAGAACCCTTAAGGTATATTGTATTTTTGGCTTCTTCGAACCCTTATGCTTATTTCTTGTACAGCGGTTTTTGCATGCTGTATGTTTGGCCTAAATGAAAAAAGTGAACCTGTTACAGGCGGACGATAAGTCTCGTTCGAGATTGAAAACAGATGTATTTCAAGCGAAAATTAATCTAAAAATTTTATCCGTTGCAACGAATAGCGAACATAGATAAAGAAAAAGAAGCAAATAGGTTGGCCATAAAATGCTTGAAAAGGTCCGTTGGTCTAAACAGAGAACATTCACGAGCAAGGTTTAGAACAAACATAAGAAGCGAAGAAACGGCGATTACCGCTGTTGTTGCGCCAAGAATGTGCACGTGTTTATCGCGACTCAAAGAAACCCAAAATTGTAAACTTAGGATCACGATCGTGATCCTAAGTAAGCAAGGAAAGGGACGCCGTGCGTCGTCAACGCGAAATTTACCAACGGATAAGTTTCCTTCTATTTGTAACTCTCCCTGGAACCGGAAGTGCTGGCCCAATAAACATATATCCGAAAAGGCCCGAAACCGAAACCAGCGACGAGTATAGCCATAAAAATGAAGCATCGTGAAGAGCGTATCACCACGATGCCAAAAGGTTGTGTTAAGAAATGCATGTGCATAGAGGAGATAAGGGAGAGCAATAATTGCAAGCTCGAAGACCACACGCGTAGCGAACCAAGCGATAAACAGACGCAAATAGATTATTTGGTTAGGACCAACGCGTAGGACGAAACTATGCGTTTTCCACGCCTTGCATCCCACGCTTTGCGTCTCCACACATGCACATCTCGTGTACGATTCTAACGTACACAATCATACTTTGTTAGTATATAAGATTCAATTTTTCTTAATAAAGCAGTCACTCTAACCAGGACGTTGAAAAGGACAAGACCTCACGTTTCGCCTTTTCAATTCCAAATATCCGAAGGTAGATTCCTTGACCAACCGCAGGAATTATTGTAACTTGGTGTGGTTTCCTCCGTCGTCGGCCTAGACCGGAACGGACCTAAATTACACAAGTTATTCTAAGTCCAAGCAAAATTTCAACCGTGTTTCCTCCGTTGTCGGCTTAGACCGTCCCGGACCTAAATACGTTGAAATCGAGCTAAGGAAGGTCAAGTCCTTAATGTTTAACTGTTGTGCGACAGAGTTTCCTCCGCCTTAGGCTTAGACCTGGTCGGACCTAAACCCTTCGCGCAATAGATTAAACTAGAAGTTTCGCCTCAACTGTGTTTCCTCCGTTGTCGGCTTAGACCCTCGCGGACCTAAACACATTAAGGCAAAATCTCGCCAAGGGACATTTTCATTTTTAGAAGGACTCGCGTTGAGACGAGCAACGCAAGCGATCAAGTACCTTCGCGCTTGATCGGACAATCCACTTCGTTACAGAACCTTCTTGATAAGCTTTGTTCCTCTATTCATGACCGAAACCTCGAATTCATTTGATCGCTGGTTCGATGATTGTGTGTTGGGATTTTTTAGCTGGAATTTCCATGTGTTCAGTGCGATGATTGGGGAGCAACATAATCATATGGCCGAGACCTTTTTGGTACATATTCGTACCTCTTATCGCCAAATGTTGACCGTATGTTTCGATGCTGTTGAGCGTTCTTGCCGTTGATCGTTGCTTCTAATCACAAACTGATTTGTGCAACATTGGGGCATCATCAGTCACGCTTTAAAGTTCTTGTCGTTAAAACGTGCCTTCAAGACATCGGACAGCAGTGCCACCCAGTGCAATGGCCATGCATTTTCAGTGTTATACAAAAGTGCTTTTAATAATATTTTTCACGCTTTGTATTCTGATGCCTGAAATATGTGCCCGTCGGGAACAACTATTGTGTGGCAAGCGAAAAACTAAAATCAAGCCTCTCATCAGCAAAGGCACGCCAACACAACAAGAGGACTGGCCGTGGCATGCGGCGCTCTACCACAATTATGACAACAAGTTCGTGTACGTGTGTGGAGGAAGTGTCATTAGTGCCAACACTGTTCTTACCGGTAAGTGACAAAATATGCGCTACGAAGAATGTGTTCGGTTAAGTTAATTTAATAAAAAAGCATCTTCTATCTGTGATGAAAACAGTTGTCGGAGGTTTGCTAATATCAGTTCTTTGAGTTATGGTGTTAAATATATAAATTGTGTTTAGTGTACAGGATCAGTTATAACTTTGTTTTTAAATCTGACCCTGTGGAACACTAAAAATTATGCAAAAGAGCAAGAGTGTGGTGTTCGCCGCCGGAATATAATCTTTGTATACCAACAATCAATTATCCCTATGTTAATATGTGAGTGCCTTGTGTAACATCCTCGACAGTCACATCCCAGAAAAGCTCGAGAAAAAATCTTTTGCTATGGGCAGGTATGAGTGAGCCAAGGACAAAAAAGATAATTATGCTAAAAAAGCATACTTTGAAAATTTATTCTCAGTGAAAAAAGTGACAAATGGGATGACCTAACAACTGTGTTTCTGACGTATGTATCGAAAAAAGGACTAATTTCATTCGGTGATAGGAAAGCAACTACTCAACATATTTGAATTTCGTAACTTATACTGTAAAGTTACTTCAGTTAAATTTTCAACAAAATATTTCTTCGAACAGTAAGATAGTCTAACGACGGTTGATGACAACTCTAGCCATAGCTGAGTTTTCCAGTTCTTATGTGATTTGCACGATCAACTGCTGCCTCAGTTAGGGTATGAGGTACATTTGATACATAGCGTTTACTTGCCTCTTGTAGGACTTAGTATATCTGGTTCTTTGCCATTGGATGTTTACTAGCTTAAATACGTTACAACATCTATGATGCTCATGGCGTCACAATTTTCCGAAAACATAATACCTCTAATTCGTTCTTTTTGAGGGTTAGCGTTAGGATATGGGGGTGCTCATATTTTCTAAGGTTTCCAATTAGCCAATATTTTCTAAGGTTAGCGTATACAACCTTCAAAGGTAAGGAACCGAACGATTAATATATTTTTCATTCTATTTTTCGCTTAACCTTCTGTTGCACTTTTTGGTGATCGAAACCAAACATCCAGGTCAGACGGTATCGCATGTAATGTTTATAATATTGTACATTTAAGTGTATGTGTAAGAAACGGTTCTTATTCCTAACATCAGTTGTCAATTCGGCTTTGAATCGGCAGCTTGTTCTCCTCGGCAAGCGATATGAAAGGAAAAATAAGCGGAATGGATAAATAGCTGAAAGAAATCAGCTGATCTTTTACCGGAAGTTGTGCCAGGACGTTGCTAACACTATTAAATATCATATTATTACGTTTTCTAACACTATTAAACATCATTCTTAAGGGTACACGCATGTTAACGCAAGAATCTTAAATTGCTTCTACATAAAATGCAAAATAGGAATAGTATACCTTAGCGAACGAACGGTACTTTTATAAGCCAGAGTTTTTCATTACACGCCTAGCGAAATTGAAAAGCTTCTATGATTCGCGTAGATAAAACAGAATTTACATTCACGGCCTTGAAAACTTTTCATTTTCAGCTGCCCACTGCGTATACGTCTCTGGCCATTTGATGCAAACAGATAAGATGCAGGTGCAGGTTGGCAGACAAAGTTTGAATGATACTTCTGCATCGATCCAAGTGTTAAGCATTTTGGAAGTGATAGTACACCACGAATTCCACGCGCACAGTTTAGATCATGATATTGCAATTGTAAAGCTTAAGTCCAACATTCTCATGGCACGGCCCGTATGTCTGTGGACTATGGAGGATGAGAAGATCGAGGACAAGATCGGGTCGGTGGTTGGGTTTGGAAAAACTGAACGCGGTGTACTGTCCGATAGCCTGTACCAGGCAAACCTTACCGTCGTGGATACAATGACATGCCTTGAGAGCGATCGAGCTTCGCTAGGACCGATCCTTACACGCAATATGTACTGCGCTGGCGGCACGCAAGGTACAAACGCGTGCAACGGCGATAGCGGAGGTGGTATGTTTTTTGACAAAAGTAGCACCTGGTACGTTCGAGGCATTGTCTCGTTCATCGCAAAGCAAAGCAGCGATGCTACGTGTGACCTGTCCAAGTATACCGTCTTTACGGACATCGCTAAGTACCGTGAGTGGTTGCTTCGGTTCACTAACGTGCCCAGAGGGCTCAACAATCTTGAGCGATGTAAGGATCGGTCTTCCAGCAAAGATGCCATGTGCAATATGGCGCTTCACTTTGATCATGATTTTTTGCTGGTCGGTCACGACCAGGGTATAACGCGCATGCCGACCAATGGTGGAGAAGGCTTCCGGATTGTTACCAATAGTAGAGTCCAAGGGTTAGATCGTGACTGTTCCGACGGTCGTATCTATTGGAGTGATTCGTCGATGCAAATTTACACTGCGAAGTACGACGGCACGGACCGGAAGCCTTTCATCGCGGAGGATATCGGACTGGTGCCGGATGTGGCGGTCGACTGGATATCACGTCGGCTCTATTGGTTCGACGCGTTTAAGAATGCCATTGAGGTCGCGAGCCTAGACAATCCGAACGTGCGTACGGTGCTGATCACGAACGTAAATTATCCTTGCCGAATCGCCGTCGATCCGTATCAGGGTATGCTGTACTGGACACGCTCGAGCGACCAGGAGCACGAGATCATGTGGTCCAACTTGGACGGGACCGAGCAGCACCGACTGGTCGGTGGTTCCGATTTCCGGCTTCCAAAGAAGATGCAGGTCTCCATGGCTAGCGGGGAGCTCTGCTATACCGACGAAGAAATGGGCCGTATCGACTGCATTGATACGTACTCCAGGGATAACCGCACGGTGGCCCGCCGCCTCGAGGACCCGTCAGCGTTGGCCATTACCGAAGACGCATTTTACTGGACGAAAGCAGTATCGTGAGTAAAGCATCGCGCTAGTCTTACGTGCGGTTTATCAAAAGCGATTTCTATTTTTACATTCCACAGGAATGATGTCAACAGCGTCAACCAGAACGGCGTCGATGCACAATCCGTGAAGCTCTCTGATACCACTTATTTCATCGAAACGATGACGGCCGTTTCCGACAAGTGCCCACAGTTCTACAGTCCGTGCGCCAGAAAAAACGGAGACTGTCCGTACGGCACGATTTGCCTCCTGAACCCACATGCCGCACAGGGAAAACATTGTTCCATGCTTCGGGGAGTTTAATATAGAGAATATTGAAAAGTGAATATACTGGATTTACTAAAAAACCCAAATGAATTATTTAATTTTCTTTCCATTGCATCGTTCCATTAAAAGAAACATCAATCCATAACAAGAAACCTATGGCGCGGGCCGGATATCGTTTAAGGCTTAAACGATGGATAAATGTTTTCAAAGTAGTATTAAACCCTTTTAAACGGAGTATCAATTTTCTAAACAGTAAAGGTTTCTAAAGATTTTCATATTTATTTACTTTGAATTTTTATCTTTTCAACACAAAACTTTTAGTTTGTTTTACTGTCAATTAATTTCATTAAATGCACTTGCAATCAAACCTCTACTCAGATTATTTAAAATATCTTGATTTTACTGGCGTACGCACAGTAATTTGAATAACACAGCTTCGAGAAAGCTTATTTTATCCCGGAATGGTTATAAAAATTGTATTACTTGAATGGCGCTATTTTGGAAGCAATGTAACAATGTAATGTAAGTTATTTCTGCCGGATTTTGGACGAGACTCACGAGACTAGGAAATTTTTGAACGATCTGTAATGCAAATAAGATAGAGAAGTCTAAGTCCAAAAAATATACGAGGAAGACACCTTATATTGAACACTTCGTTCAAAAGTTGTGTTCTTTATTTTTGGAAGAAAAAACATGAACAAATCAGATAAAATTGAGCTGGGTTTTTGTATAAGACCACTTGAGTAAATCGATGGGTTATATCTTTTAGCATTATGAAACCGGAAGCTTTTTTTATGCAATATGTGATGAATAGCCTATATAGATAGTCGGTTCTCGGCTTTATTTTGCAGGATGTAAACCAGATTAATTTTTCTTTATCTTACGTCGAATCATCATTTTAGTTGCTTTAATAGTCCCAGCTTCTATATCTCCCCAATGCAAGTAAGTGGCGTAAATCCCATCGTTCTGCAGATCGTTGGTGTCAATATCGTCTCTCGGCATGTAGCGCCCATTAAGATTACTGCGGAATAAATTTAAGAAAAACCATTTATATTAAAATTTTGTGATAATATATCTCGGCAAGGAGCGGATACATCCGTGACGCTCTGAGCTTACACACACCTAGCACTTGAAATCCAATATCCTCCGTAATAGGGATCTTTCGCATAACCTTCAAAACTTTTACTACGATCAATTGGTTCGTATTTGACAGTTTTGGTTCCATTCCTTTCGTCGTATGTGCTCTGTCTATATTTTAGAATAAAATCTCCCGCATTTCCAGTATATGATTTACATTTTCGCAACTCATAACTTGGAACTACTTTGCTTTCGTATTTAATCATTTCGACATCCCCGTATTTGGCGTAGAAATGATTGCCAGAGAAATCTTCCAGCAATATGACAAGCTCGTGTGGAGCAGAAGTAAGCAATCGGTAGATGTGTTCAAGGCCTAGCCAATATTCGGTGTCTACGTTGCCAAATCCATTCACGTAGTCCATTTCTGGTCGCTCGAAGCTAAGCGTTCCATCGATACGGCGTTGTATCACTGTCCAGCCACCGGATTCGTACTCTTGATCACAGTGCACCAGTACCGGATCCTGGAATGGCCACTCCGGTTGAATCTGATAGACGTCCGACACTTTAACATTCTGTGGCAAGTCTAGACATGATTTAGGATACGTTCTCGATACGGCTAACTCGATACTTTTGTTTGGACCTGAAAAACTCCACCATATAATGAGGGAGGTGAGCAGTCCCACGACTATACAAAACGCACGCCACATAGCTCTGAAGTCACACTAAACAGTGAACATTTGATGCGCGTTAAGGGCCAGCCCAAAGCCGATAAGGGAAGCTTATTAATTGAAAATATCACTTCATGTCGCAGCGATAAGGTAAGTATGAATGGTTACGAAGTGTAGACATTCATTAATGGGAGTATTGGAAAACAAATATACTTGCTGGATTTAACCACAACCGCTCAGTTGTATGAGTTTCCAGCTGTTGCCTGTTTAGATACATGGAGTGTTTAATTTAAGTTTTATTGAAGCGGATGCATCTTTTTCATGTCTGATGTCTTAACCGTTGTGGAGATATATAGTAGATAATGTCTTTACTGGGGCCGCTGTAGCGATAGATGACACTTGAGAGCAGTCGATTCTCGATCAGGAAATGACAAGATAAGGGTGGTCTCGATATAAAAGCGAGGCGATCGCTAGAAGGGTTCTGCTTTATCTGTTGTAATTGAATAAATTTAGAATACTAAATTTGTGTCGTGATCCACAAGCGTCCAAAATTTACACTTACTAGCTTATGGGATGATTTTAATCAGTTCAACTGTGGTTTATACCAAATTTACTTTCTTTTTTTTCCAAAATAGTCGGAACAAGACCTTCTTTGAAGAAGAGATCGAATATCACTCGATTGCACGAAAGTAAAGGGAAAAGCTAATGTAAAGTTGCTATTTCATTGCAAATGAACCAAAAAACAGTAGCTAGAGTGGTTTAGCGGTGAAAATAGGTTAGCCTTCTTGGGAATGTTTTTTCGCGTCTCATCCGGTTCGATATGATGGTAAAACGACCGGTTCTTGATAAATTTTCAAGACGTCCAACCTTTTTTCATCGCTAAACCACTTTAGTTACTGTTTTTTTGGATCATATTCAATAAAATAGTATCTTAATATTAGCTTTTCGCAGCATTTTTGTGCAATTGGGTGATATTCGGACTCAAAAGAAGGTCTTGTTCTGACCCTTTTGGGGCAAAATGGGAAGTAACATTTCCTTTTGGGACAAAAAGGAAGTAATATTTCCTAATAAGGAAGTCATATTTAATGTCAAAACCCGACAATAACCACCAAAACACCAAGCAAAAGCAAGATACAATCCCAAACAAAATGAAACATTGTACTGTGTACTGACTATTTTGATGCGTATTTGGTGTGCGAGGGCACAATTTTGAGAATATCTCGGGAACCAAAAGTCGTATCGTGTACAAATTTGCTCCAAATGAAGGGGACAGAACAAAGAACAATCCATCATTTTTAATTTTTTTAAATAATTGTCTATCGCAAAACAAATGACCTTTGTTTCTGAGCCTGCTGTGTACTGACTTTATTGGTGTAGTCCATTTAGTTACCTTGACATTAATACTACACAGTTAGGAAAGCATAAACCAAAGAGTTTATCCGAAGTAACGAATTTGAAACGGCGGCGCACCCGCAGCGAGCGCAGCGAGCGTACTGCGTTAGGAGAAAGGGAGTTTGTTAAACTTTTGTGATAAATGGGGGTCCGTGGGCCCCCTCATACAGTACCCCTAGGTTGATTGAGTTGCCAAATATTAACGGTCCACAGAACGGTTCAAATATTCGTAAGTTGAAATTAACGAATAAATGTATAGTATCAACCATTGCATACATTTAGGTATAATGTCGTACAAGAGGTGTAGCCACAACCGGGAAACCGAACATTACACTCGATATCAACCGGCAGGCATGAGAGCAGAACAGGAGTATGGCAAACTACATAAATTACTGTTGTGATTATATTTATATTCTTTGAATTGTTTCAGCATTTTTTCGTTAATCTTAAGGCACCTCTGTTGGTCTTGTGGGTCGAACCATCATTTTCGTTGATTTTATAGATCCTGCTTTGATGTTGCCCCAGTACAGGCCTTCTTCTGGGTTTGTTCCTGGTTTATTTGGTTGCATGTATTTTCCATACAGGTTACTCCTAGAATGGATTAAAAAATTAAAGTAATTTTTAGAGTTGTTGTTTTAACTTCCATCAGGTATTTTTCTGAGGTTAGGTACCCATAACACTATATTATTGGAGTACAAACCTTGCCGTAGGGATCCAAAAGTTACTATATTCAGGATTAAAACCGTCAAGGGATCTGAACTGCAGGTCTTCATTGAGTCCTTTCAGGAAATCACCAGCAGAGCCCGAGTACAACTCCCAGTTTGAAATTGCAAACAACTTGGGGGTATACTTCTTCAGGCTAAACGGTTCATATCTGGCAAGTGAAACATTACCGGAGAAATCCTCCAACAAAATGACTAGTTCATGCCGTTCAGATTTAACCAGTCTGTAGATGTTCTCAAGGCCAAGCCAAAATTCACCCTGAATATTTCCAAATCCTTCAATGTAGTCTGCTTCATAGCGCTCGAAGTCAACAGTTCCATCGATGCGACGTTGTATCACTGCCCAACCGCCTGATTCGTATTCTTGATCACAGTACACCAATATTGAATTACGAAATGGCCACTCCGGTTCAATACTGTATACACCAGATTCACGATACGGGACATCTAAACACGACCTGGGGTATGATTGTCTTCGGGCTGCTGCTAAATTAACGATTGGCCTCTCAGCCAAGGTTGACAGAAATGCTGCAGTAACGCAAAATACTCCTAACGGTTTCATTGCTTAGGCGGAACTGGGATCAGATGGAACCGAAATGCGTTTATATAGGATGCCAAAAGTTATTTTTTTATTTAAAACACATCAGCATATTCAGTACAACCGGTTTCAGGCAGATGATGGCACGATCGAACGATCGTTTCCAAAGTTCAGGAACCGGCTTGAGGGAGCAGAAAAAAACAGGAGTACAAGCGATAGAGTAAGTGAGCACACTATAGTCTAGGTTTATGAAGAAATGTAAGTCTGGTGTCATATCTTCATATTCTTAAGGGGGCAGTCACGCTGAGTAGGATTCAACGAGATTGTTGTTCTAATCCCAAATTTAACTATGTACATTGAAAAAAACCTAAGCTAAGCACAAAAAACACTGCTCAGCACTAAAATATCAATAGAGCCATGTCCAAATGGGTTGCAGTAGTCAATTTGACCAAAAAAGATGATTATGTTCTATCTAAATGGCTGCTGTTTAGTAGATTTGTTTATGATTTGGATGTTTTTGGGTTTTTGATGCACCTTTTCATCACTGTGTGGAAGAGGAATAAATAAAAAAATTATCAAGGCCAAATTAAAATAAAATAATTTAACCTTCATATATTTATAAGAAAATAATATTGCCCAGAAATTATGCGTTAGACTGTACACAAAAAATACTGATTCATACAAAATCATCATATTTGCACGATGAAAACATAACATTGTTTGTACGTGCCGTTGTCCCTCGGAACTGGAGTATTAGACAAATTTTATGTTGCAGAATTTATATTATTTTCATTCAAAGAATTGTTTGAAACCGTTTTTGTTGGAGCGAATATTCAACCATTTTCGGAGAATGAAAAAAAGTAAACAAATTGACTGCTTTTGGATTCTAGTGTTAAACGTAAAATGCCTATACATTTTCTGTTGATTCTTCGCTCTCCGCCTCAATACTAACTGAAGTGTCACAGTCATTCTTTGCCATTGAAATTACATTAAGTTATTTTTTTGCTACTAGTTCTAGTTTGTTATTGGGACCTTGTCTGCCCGTTGAGTTAAAAAAAAAAACAAATAAATGTACTTAGAATTTTTGGTCAAGCATTATCATTGAAAGATTTCTTTAATTAAAAGCATCGGATGTTTTATATTAAATTCACCTTTGGCAGTTTTATTTCTGTTGTCGACTCCGTACAGAAACCAAATGAACCAACAACAAGATCAATTGTAATTGGATTTATACATCAAGCGTTAGAAATTATGTTTATTATTGTCTGTATCAAATATCGGCATAAATTTTCACTACTTGTTAGTTATAAATAAAATTAATAGACTGAGCATTCCACCCTGTTCATTACGAATCGAGCATCCGGGAAGGATTCGGTGGACTGTCATGACGAAAAATCCCATTAACGTCGAAAGAAAATGGGCAAACCCGGGCCCAGATTGGCATCGCGTCTGGCCTCGGCACCGAGGCGTCATGTTTTTGACGGGCAGCCGCGTGATTGAGTGGGAATCGATTCAGATCGAACGGGTAAAAATGGGAAAAGTGGAGCGACCCACGCGAGCACGTGGTGCGGGAACATAAAATCGAATTAAGAGATTAACGTACAGTTTGTCTTCGGCTACCGGTGCAGGGCCGGTTCAGCCCACCCCGGGCATCCTTGCCCTTGCGAAAAATCTCATTAGATTCGCCCCAGGCCGATTGTCCGAAAATGTCGAGCTTTAATGAATATTTAATTAATGCGGTGTGTAACAAACGGAAACGGATTGAAGTATCCAATGAACGCTCGTCCAGCGAACCCCCGGTCGTCGTAGAGTCGGAGTGTATCCGAACGGGCCCTGAATGATTGTGCGGAAAGCAAATATTTGCAGCAATGGAAACCCTTATCGCCAGGTGTTGACCGCATTGAGAAAAAGTGTGTCAAGTATTATCCAAAAGATAAATACTCGTCGAGCGTAGCGCTACTTCAAGGCATTCCCTAAGGGAATCCAGATATGAGCGAAAACAAATCACAATAAATTTTTCAATGTCAGTGATAGTGAAATAATTAAAGAAAAATCGAAAACACATGTTTAATTTTAAAAGAGGTACAATAATGAAATGTTATGTTCATCCCTACGTGTTAGTTTAATGAGTTGTCCATCCTGGCTTACGGTAATGCAATAGGTAAGATATTCAGGGCTTTCTTTGCATGTTTAAATATGCTAACCACAACAAAAACTAACCTGTTTACATACTACAACGTTTCTTCGACAAAACAAACAATCTTCTACAAAAGAACCGGTTGTCAAGCTGGAGGCAATACATCACACGCAAAAGAAGGAAGGAAGTTTTCGCAAACAGCCACTCGTCTTGATAGGCGCAATTTGGTAGCTGCGCTCGACAACAAGCAAAACTCTATCAATACTGGCCGGGTTTTTGGTCCACGGGACAGGAACCCTCCCTTTGGCAGCTTGAACCCCAACAGCAACCCCTTGCGCGTCAAACAGAATGAATTACCGAAAGGCCGGAAGAAGAGTGATGCCCGGGGAAAAGTTTGCACGTCCGAAATGGGCCCGTGATTAATTAATGGCCGCGCTGACCGCACTCGGTGAGCGAAGAACTGCACGCAACTTTCGGGTGGCCAATGAATTATTACCGAACTGCGGGTTGCGATTGGGTGCTTTCGGGAGTGTTTTTGTTTCCGCGCCAAAAGATTTCGCCGCTGTCGTTCTCGCCTCTGGCCGCTCCGGCGACCGTGGAGATAAATGTGGCGACAACGAATGATAAATAAGATTATCGTGAGTTCGAATCAAACTCCTTCACCTCGTTCGGTACCTGTTTTCCCGAAGAATGTCTTATAGCCCCAGCCGCGCAGCAATCCCGAGTTTAATGAGCACTCGTAAAATTGTCGAGCAAATTGCAGTCGTTGGTCACCGGTCGTTAAGGATGCCCGGAAAGCGTTTTGTACTTTGTTCTTTTTTGTTGCTGCTTCTGCGGGCAACAATCTGCGGATCGCCTTGGCTGTAAAATATCGATAAATCTCGCGTAGGAGGTCAATGTGTCAAGGTATAAAAATTTAAACACTGAACTTTGATGTACTTAACAGGCAATCAAAAGCGTTGGTAGGTTGTGTATAAAAATTATGTTTCTTGAGCGAACAAATTTTTTCGACGAGGAGCTTTTTGTAGCAGGCATATCTTTTAAGGACTGTGTTTATTAATTAATCTATTTATAAATTGTATGTTCTATGTTAATTATTTGTTTCCGCTTGAATAGCAGGAAAACTCAAATACTTCACAATAAGCAAATATGAAAACAGTTCATGATTTAACAAGAAGCAGCGTCACCCATACTAAGCTGCCATACTAGACAGCTTGTTTTTTTTATAAATCTTCATAACATTTCTTTTAAGTTAGTATGTTATGTATCTTTTTCCCTTTTAAGTAAGTACCTACCGAAAAGGGTACTAAAACCTTTGCGAAACAAATGAGTGATCGTTTAAAATTTGCACTTTGTGCTCGACTTTTGCACACTAATTCGTAGGTCTAGAATCCGGCGAGCATCTAGGATAGGCTCAAAATACAGCAGGATTTTGCTCATGTTGCTATCAAGTCGATCAAATTTACTTGAATGCTATGTTTCTATTTTGTTTTGACAATTAAATATTATTCATACCTTACATAAACTTAACCTTAAAAACAAAATACTCATATATAAAACAATAATACTTCCAATGATACTTTATGCATCTCCAGTATGGTCGCAGTGTGCGAATACTCACAAAAATAAATTACAAATCAGATCAAACAAGATAAAGTCTGTCCCAAAGTAAATCGACACGCCTTAGACGCACTACTGTGGCGCCCCTAGCGGGCGTAGGCGGAAACCGTTGACACTAGTTTGTTAAGTAATTAGTAACAAACATCTGGTGAAAGTTTGAGACGTTTATCTCTTATTTTCGCAAAACTACGTACAGTTTAATTCGAACGTCTAAAATTACCCGCGCACAAACACCTGGAGAACCCGGAGCGATCGGGGTCGAAGTTGGCCAATAAGATGAAGTTGCCGAAGATAACCATATGCCGGGAATCAAAACCTTTCGCAAAACATTGAGTGTAGAACGTGAAAAATGCACTTTTGTCAAAACCGGAACACAAGATGGCCATCTACGGACCAAGCTGCTGCGGACCGTTGAGGCTAACCCGAGCCACTGCATCAGAGATGAGACTATGCGGCACAGTGCCGGCTATGAAACTGTGTGGAGCATACTGGCACGTGAAGGATACAAGTCTTAAGATGTCTTATTAAGTTTCACTAAGCCATATTAATAAGATTATCTATGTTCCACACAGTTTCATAGCTGGCACTGTGCCGCCTACACACATCTCTGATGCTTAGGTTCGTGGTTAGCCTCAACGGTCCGCAACACCTTGGCCCGCAGCTGGCCATCTCGTGTTCCAGTTTTTACAAAAGTGCGTTTTTCGCAATCTACACTCAATTTTTCTCGAAAGGCTTCTAAATATTGTATAAATAATATATAGCGAAATGTAGTTGCCTTCGGCAACTTGAGTACATTGGCCAACTTCGACCCCGACCGCTCCGGGTTCTCCAGGTGTTTGTTACTAATTACTTAACAAACTAGTGTCATCGGTTTCCGCCTACGCCCGCTAGGGGCGCCACAGTAGTGCGTCTAAAACGTGTCGATTTACTTTGGGACAGACTTTACTTAAAATGATGTTAAACCTCCACTGGAGGACCCCTACCAATCGTGTCCTAGAGCTTGCTGGTGTGAATTACATTAACAACCAGTTGACCACTATAAATATCTCAACTAGAACTAAATGTCTTTCATCAATACACGAATTGATTCGTAATCTAATAATATAATCACGTTAGTTAGTTTTAAGATTAGTAGATATAAGTAGCAATAAAGTAGTATGTAAGGAGTTAAAGTTAAAAAAAAAGCTTCCAAGCACCAACGAATTCATTCAAAAAATTTGGTTCATCTCTTTCAGAGATGTAAATTATTTTATCACTAGCTGTCATCCTGTTAAGGAAAATCTCTACAAATGTTAATATTTCATTTAAATAAAGATTCAATTCCTTTAAAAAAAAAAAAATTCATACCTTACACAAGCTGTGGACCTACCTAACATAAGCTAACGTAGGAAAAATGCTGGTGATGATGTATTTAATCAAATATCACGGTCGCTCCGGACAATTCGAATGACGGTAATAAATGAGTTTGTTTGCTGGAATTCAAACGAAAAAGCTATTAAATGTTTAAAAATACGATGCAAATGTAACGTTGATATAAAACCTTTTCATTCTGTCCTTTTTCAGCATCGTGTTGTGGAAAAAATATTTGTGTTGTTATGTGTATGCACTTTTAGTTATTTTTTACAAACTTTGTCGACACGGAATTTTTATGGTCATCTAATCATTTGAAATACCTAAAATCCAATACTACGTATCTAGCTCAAGCGCTATGCAAGTGTACTATGCATGTTAAGTGAAATCAAACGTGCAAATTTAACGTTGAGAATAAAATACACCATCTTAAATACTGTGCTTTGAGCAAACGCTTACCTAACCTCACTTGTAACCAAGTACGTTTCAGGGGGGCTTAACGAAGGAAAAAGTAATGAAAACTGTGATGATTCTGGTGACAGCGGAAAGTGGAGCACATTTTCCTAAAAGAACGGGTTTCACTCTTCAGATTTGTTCGTCATTATATTTTTTTTTTGTTTGACCCACTTGCTAACACTTTTCATCTTCTATTTTGCTGGGCCAGGTTTGAGCCGAATTTCGCTACGATCGTTCGTCTGACCCCGCAGACAGCCCAGAACGTGCTTTGTACTCACGAACCATCAACTCCTGCTTGGCACGGTATGTTTTATGAGCGTTTTTTGGCCATCGTGAAACATTTTTGTTTTTCGCATACACTCGTTCTCATACTTTACGGTCATAAATGCGAAGATGGAACCGGTCCATGCTGGGGATGGATGCGCGATCCCAGGCAGGATTAAAGCCACATTGCTCGACGGCTTACGTTTTACGGTCTTCCGACTATACGCCGAAACGCTGGCGAACACGCTGTCTGCTGTTGGAAATCCGAGGCCCAACATTGGCGTGCCCAAGCAAACGAAACTAGTTTTCCCAGCAAGACAGACGGCAGCCATGCGTTGGCAGGATTTTAATGGAATCAGGCTCTGCGTTTTGCGTATGGCGCTGCTTGTGTCTCTGTGTGGGTTGGAAGCTGCGACTCAACCTCTCAAGGTGAAGAACGGCTTGAGTTTGCATGGGGCTTCTTTTTTTGTTTTTTTGTTTGGTTCACACGTCCCTTCTCAGCCCCGTGAGAGCTGCCCGAGGGTGCTCCTAGAGTCAGGATGCTGTAAGTGATACTATCATCGTTTATGCTTATGGAAGAAAATATTTCCTCGACCTCGCCCGTCGCCTGGGTGAAGGATGTAAGGTTTTACATCCCGGTTTTTCAAACGCTGCACATAAGATCTGGATAACTGGCAACGGAATGGTCGTCTGGATGTGGGTGGCTGAAGTCATTTTACTTTACCTTCCTTACCTTTTGCTCATCATTGACAGTGGCAGAAGCGATGGACATTTTCTTTGCCTAAATTGGCTCCAGAAGTATTAAAGACATAAAACAATGTTTAACTGATAAATGTTTACAAAACTAAAACCAATTCTGTTTCTCCGTAGCTCTCACGTTAGTTTACACATGAAAACTTTATCAACGTTGACCACCAATTGTCCCATTTGCTCCCACAGTTCTGCAAGCTTAGCATCGCAATCCTCTGACTTCCTGGTGCTATAATTTCACATGGTTTAGTTTCTTTTTGCCTCAGCAACTTCGTAAAAGATATCATCGTTTCATAAACAGCACAGCTGCTTTTGAATTTAATTATGCGCTTGCCTGCCCCGGCCGTGTCTTACGGGGTTTGTGATGTTCTATATTTTGCTGTTGTTGCAACTAGTTCGGCCTGAGCAACAGCGTTAGGATAAATTCATTTTATTGGCTTACCTTGTAGTGGTGTTACATTTTACTCAAATGTTAAGATGTCTTTATCCAAAAAGATATCCAACCCTCAAGGCGTTTTTGGCTAAAAATTTCCAATTAATTTTAAAATGATGCATACTATCATAATATTTCTTAATAATGTGTTTTACTTATTAGAAGTACGGAAAGAGATAAAAAAATTAATTATTTCTACTTTTCTACTTGTATTAGCTCCTCATCCATTGAAGTATAAGTTCTTCGGTTTATCGTCGATAACTGCTTAAAGACGAGACACACTCCAGCGGCATCTTCGCTCAGGAAGGTACAAGAATGCCAGTGACTACAAGGCCCCTCTTTCCACACCGTTCTAAGATTGTTCTCTTAGTATGTAAGATAGCTTTCGACTAGCGCTGGCTCTGCATCGTTCTGCAGCATTGGTTCAATCTCCAGCCGAACCGCCCTATCATCGCAAACCCGGCTGAAGTCCGGCAGCGCCCGACACCGTAAGCCGGGCCGGGCCACTCGAACAAAGACGCCAGTTTGCATTATTTACGAAAGCGCATATGATGTTGATTGTGCTCGAAAAAAGCTGCAATGCAGAAATGGAGTCCATATTAAACCGGGAGGAGGTCTCATCTGGGACTGCTGTAATAACTTATCTTTCGGTTTCGGTCGGTGGATGGTCTTTCTTCCCCCTTCGGCGATGGAAGCGGGTCGGGGTCGGCAAATTGGAACGATAGAACAACATCTCCTTGGGTGGGAAGCTTCAAGTGGGATGTTTCTGTTTATTTAGATTTTGGGCGCGTTCGATGCCGGTGGAATTGAGAAACATTTAAACAATGAGAGTGAAAGAGCTGTGTTTGTTTAAATATGAAGAAATCATGGAAATATTAAACTTCCATTTGAGAGATGGGCATATTAATTTACAAAGTATTTCAGGCGTTTAAGACTTTATTAGTTAAAGTTTTTTCTTCTAAAAAACTTTCATAAAAATATTTGAAGGAAAACGATGAAAGTAAGAACATTTTTATATTTAACGTTGATTATTTTATGAAGAACAGTTTTCAACTTTATAAAAGACAAGCTCAGTGTAGTTTGAAAAATATTGAATTTGAGTTCTTTTAAACTTAATTTTTTCCTAATTTAAAGTTGTAAACTCTGATAAGAGCTTATTCATTAGGTAACCTTTTAAAACTAATTTAATACTGGAACTGGATCGGATTATCGTCAAAATGAATTCCAGTTGGAAAAGATATCTGATTATGAAAAATAATAATTATTTTACAAAATCAACGTTTACCACCAAGTAGTGATATTTTATCTTAGTTGCTAACTTGTGCTATGATTCCTTGGAAAGACTATTGCTTCGGTATTGGAAAACCTCAGTTCCGTTCCCACTAAGAGTCTATATGGAAAAATAAGCTTCCCGTGCACTTAAAAATAGGAAGGTTTATTACTTCATCTCTACACCGGACATTGTAGTTGAAAATTATAAAAGTAAAGAGTTCAGTTTAAAACCCAAAATATAGCGTTCCCTTAGAACAGTGACAAGAAAGTTGACTTAGAATAATGTGTAGTTCAATGAATTCAATTCCATTTTTTCTACACTAACGTTGGAAATGATAAAAATGTTTGCCAAGTCTTTTTCAAACAATAAACCACCATTACTCAAAGGGTGTTGGTTTTATTTCCGCTGTCCGACTGCCTGTTGCGCAACGGTTGTCACCCGGTAGTGGCGCGCTTATCGGTTTCCGTCGCCTGCCAGAGGGATCAAGGAAATTGATATTAAAGTGTTTTATTTGGTGTTTAATATCAATCGTTCGACGGCCGGCATTCGTTCATCGACACGCTGGCAGAGCAAATACACCGTTTTCTATTGGTGTTTGCAGGGGTGAGTAAAAACAACAAAAAGCAAGCGGATGGAAACATAAAACACATGCCTCAAAACAGGACCTCCGGCCGGCTGTCGGCGGGCTCGAGGATTTGGGCTCCATTTTATTGCGGTTTTTGAGATTGAGCGAAGAGATAGTGGTGTCACTTTGGATTTGTGAAGTGGTTTTTCGGGGCTGTTTTTTTTTCTGTTGTGTTCAACGCGCGACTCCGGGAAGAGCTGGGCTCTAGGATCTCGGCTGGCGGTTGCTAGTCGTAAATCGTTCCACCGAGCTTGAATTGGGAGGAAGTTCGTGGCGGAAGCAGACACCAAACATCGGCTGCCAAGTGATAAACGAAAGCCAGATACCGGATGGATGCTCGAGCGCCAAGAGCACGCTTGACACTCGGTTGGCACGGTTCAAAGGAGACATTTATTCAAAGGGCATTCGACAGGGCGGAAGATTTATGGTGAGCCGCAGCCGAAGCGGCCTCGAAGACCGTGCCGAACGGGGTAATTAAGGACATCGTCACGGGGACGGCCGATTCGGGAGCGTTTCCTACCGAACCGGTTGGTCCCAGGTTGGCGCTACTTTCGGCACAATAAATCTCCATACCGAGGGGCCGCCTGGTTTTTGTGCTCCGACCGGTATTCTTTTTTCTCGCCCCACCTTAGACGTCTCAACGTGAAAGAGTGGGTCCCCCAGCGCACTCCGAACGATGCAGCAGGAAGTGGGCCAAAATGCGGTCGCCCAACTTTGGCCCCGTCCGTTGGGACGAGCCGTCGTTGGCCCGTTGTACGTTGAGGGTAAGAAATGGGACCACCGAGACGTGTTTGCTCGACCCGGCCCGGCCAAGGAACTGGCACCGGTTAATGGTTGCTCTTTTCAGTAGCGATGCACATCGAGCTTTGTTGCATCGTGCTCCCCAACCGGGAGGGAAGATGTTAACACCGACACAGGTAATCATGGATTAATGGAGATCTGAGCGAAAGTTTGCCCCAGGGCGGCGGGACGTGTCGGATGATTGGATTTATCGTCCACTGTCCTGTGCAACGACAGCTGGTTGCAATTATGTCCTTTTCAAGGATTACATATGCAACCACGAAAGATTTACATGCCAAGAAAGCCTTTGTTTGTCAAGGAAAAAGCAGTTTTCAAAACATTTGATTTGAAAAATACTAAAAGCATATAGAAAAATTGTAAAAGAATAAGAAATATAATTTTGGAAACTTTCCAAATCTTAACAAATCAAAAAGCAAATCAGTATGCAGGGGTAAGGAACTTATCTAAATGTTCAATTTCGAAAGAGAACTAGATGGACGGTTGGACAAAACAAAAGAATTAATCTAAGACTTTCTTTTTTAAAACAAGCCTTTTACAACTTTTCTTATTTCGATTGAATTGATATATTACGAGATAAAATGAAAGAATATTTTGATACTTCGCATTTTGTTCATAAAAGGGGTTAAATGATTACTCGAAGGATTTCAGGACTTCTAAGATAATTAATTATGATAATAGCCATTTGTGATATTTAAAACACATCTTTATATTTCTAGAACCATACAGTTACACATTTTTGGAGTGTTCTATAAACATTCAATGAAATATGGAAGTTGTTTAAAACTAGGAGATGTTTCTTTATGTGATATTTAAATTTGGTGCAACTAACAAAGTGGAAAGAAAACCAAACCACATTGAGTATCTTTTCCCTTCCAAATTGTTTTTTGCCTTTGTACTGTGCTCTGATTTTTGTGTTCCCTAAATAAAGAAATGTTCCAGACCCTGTGTTTGCATA
This sequence comes from Anopheles sinensis, assembly GCA_000441895.2. Classification (NCBI taxonomy): domain Eukaryota; kingdom Metazoa; phylum Arthropoda; class Insecta; order Diptera; family Culicidae; genus Anopheles; species Anopheles sinensis. The sequence goes on along the minus strand of KE525337.1, from coordinate 884,685 downwards.
TTATTTTGCTTTTCTTTCCATTCACACCCTCACTTTGAGTGGCGCTGGCAGAATGCAGCACAAGCGCATGCCAGAGAACAAGACAAACAGAATGTGATGTGTTTCCATCTTGGGGAACCCGCAAGCTACGGTCAACATCGACCGGTTCATTACAGCACCTCTGCCCATGCCAAAGACCGTCTGGTACCGGCTACCGTGAGGCAGCACATCCGTTTGCCGACGTTTGCCTCGGCGAGCAACGCAAACGAGCTGTAGACAGCACTTGCAGTCTACAGCTTCCGACCTGAGTGTTCTTCAAACAACCGGTGCCTCTGTGCCTGTTGTGCTCGGAGGTCCTGTGGCTTGGGAGTGTTTAATTTTTGGTCTTAAACTTTAGATGGCTTTTTCCCGCTGGTCGGTACGGTCTTCCCGCAGGGCTGGGAGGTTGCCCTTATGATGGGGAAGGTTAGGATGCCGTCGGAGCCGGTGGAAAACACTTCAGAGAGAGTAGATTAGTCGGCGATGAGAATCTTGGGAGATGCGTAGAAGTTTGTGTTTTTGTTTTTGCAAAACATGATTGGCGTTTGATATGTGTTGCCTGTATATCGATTGGAGCGACTTGAGTGGATGTCAGCAAGACATCCTCTATGTCGGTATCTTGCTGCTTGCGAGTATCTTAGATGAAATGCGGGCAATTGTTGTTGCCGTTTTTTATCATTATTCTAGAGTACAGAGAATAGAGTACACACTTCTAGCTTCCCATAATACTCACTATGGCACCGATTTCATCATCGAAGCTTGTATTATGTTTTTACGTTCCAACCCTCCAACTACCGATTCCGGAAGTATCCGTCCGTTGGCTACATCTCAGGAGCACTTTCGATGACGATGAGCCATTGCACCACGCCGGGATAAGGCGGAGTGAATGGAAAACGTCAATTTCTTCCAAGAGAGAGCAAATATTTGCACGGAGAAATCACATTTTATCAAAGGGAAAGACCCACCACCATTGCTTTCCCATCTGCAGCGGCGAGCCGGGGATCGATTTCGTTAGCTTTTGACCGTGGGATGTCATCAATTTCTTGGGTGCCGATGAAAAACGGATGCCTTTCGTTTTTTCCCCCATTTTTCCACCGGCAGCAGCGGATACTTCTTCCCACTCGAAAGCAGTTTGTAAGGAAGATGGAAAAACCTTCAATTTTACACAAGAGTAGCTACCCAGTAACCCAATAAGAGTGTGTAAAAGGGTTCACTTTGGCTGATGGCGTCATGGACTGGTGAGCGTGTTCTGAATGCTGCGACTCGTAAACCGGAGCCGGCACCGAACGCTTCCGGGAAATGCCGTGGGGAGAAAGTGGCTTTTATGTAGCCTACATGAATGAAAGGATTGCTAGAGATGGGCCATATTTTGTTGTTGATTAACATGCTTGACATTGATCGCTGAACAAAAGCAGTACCACCGATAGAAACTGGTTGGAATCATAGGTAAGTGTTATGAATAGATTGTATCATAATCGTCAAATTGTGTGTTTTTCAGCTTTATTTCAACGTCACATATCAACGGTTTGCAATACCTATGCCTTAATAATACCAGAACATAATGGAACTATTTAATTTTCTCGCTTGTCTATTTCTATTTCCTAATTGTTTTGCGAGTAAATCCCTTTTTCCAATCGGCTCAAACCTCGTAAAAAGAAACACGAACGATACAGAACATTTGACATTAATTAATTCGTCAAGGTAAATATAACACATTTATACCTGCTCTATAGTTTGATGTTTGTAAATAACTTTGCAATACTGTTTTTGGCAGCCTTTTTTCCTCCGATAGATAAAATCGACAACATACATCATTTTCTGCTAAAGATTTGACACACAACAAGAATCCACCTAACATAGGCTAAATGGAAAGCTGTGAAATTGGAAAACAATATTGAAGATAGAAAAATTAGAACGATATCTTAAACACATTATATTACAATAAATTTTATTACATTGAATTGGGAATTAAAAGATGATATTAGAAGCGATTTCTCGTTTTACTCGTTATAGTTTTATTTGACGTCTGATATACTACAACGGACTTGATTCTGAAAGTTTATTTGTTTGAAAAGTTGTGCTTGTATCCGAATATTGTTTGGTGGTTCCATATAATCGCCATAATTTTTGTTATCTAACTATCAAAAAAATAATAATAATAATAATTAGAACGATTTCGAAAGTACATAATGGTAGCGTAAATTTTCTCACTTCTCTAACGATTTGTTTTTGAACTTTCTCGAACCAATGCGTTCGATTTAAGTCAAACCAAATATTTACTTACAACACAATCCTTTCAAAACACCTTCACGTACCTCAGAATGAATTCCGTTGACAGTCGGTTCCCGGTGGTTGGCCACGAATTCTCACGGTCTCGCACACAGCACGGAACCCGCAGGGTAGCGTCTTAGTGGATAAGGTCGAGCTACGAAAAGAACCACGCGAGTGTTAACATTCATGACCTGCTTCATAAACATGAAGCCCGAGCCGACGGGCTTCAAAAGCTTCCTTCCCGTGGCACAACAAAAACTGGTTCTTGAATTTTCCTTCTCTTGCGTGCACAACGGAACCGTGGTGGAAATGCTAACAAACGCGAGCAGTGCAAAAAAGAACGATTTCTGCACGATTCGTGATTCATTTCCATGAATTCTCTGCCAGCTGCGGTACATTTCTTCGCAGGGGGCTCAGTAGATGTTCATATGTGATTTATGTGGATATGGCAACGATGTTGGAGCTCCCCCCATCGGAGGCGTAAGTTACAGGGCAGGCTGCGACGGAGGCCGATGAAATATTCATCGCTACAATAGCTGTCTCCAGCATTGTACTTTTACCCAATCCACCAACTCCACTCGCCAACGGAAGCCGTTCGGAGGCAGATGGAAGCGAGTCTACGAAACATATGATAATGAAGAATACATTATTTAAAATGCACTCTTCGAGGGAGCAGCATCGGCATCATCATCATCATCATCATCATAAGACATAGCACAGGCTACCGTCACAGCCGGTTCTGCGTCTTGATTCTCGAAGAGAGTCGAAGCTGAAGACAAAGTCGAATAGGCTCACACCAAGAACCTTGCCGGGCAAACGTGGTGCAGGGGGGTGAGCGAAAGGGTGAAGTTTTCGGCATTGACCGCAGCGCGGATGTAATGCTATGCAGATGGAAATTTGATCTTATTCCCACATGCTATCACGGTTGCTATCGTGCTGGCGATGGAATCGTTTCTTTTATCGAAAGTCGAACACAATCACCAACATCGACGTCGGGGAGATCTGGCCTACGGAATCCGGCAGCCGGTTGTCGGATTTAGGGTGCTTACGGTGAAGGTGCATCGTCTAAACGGCAGTCAGTCCCATCGACAAACTAGTAGCTGTCTTCTTTTAGCGAGTTGCTTTAAGGCGGGTTTTGCGTTAAATTCAGCAAAGAATCGTTTAGAATGCTAAATTTTGCGACATTGTACTAATGCAGCGACGGTGCGTGACGAATTATTGCAGTAAATTTGCACAAATTAATTCTCATGTTTACGTAACAATTTTAGTCGATGAATGTGTCAGAAAGTACAGTACTAAGGCTATTTTAATGGATCGACCAATTTTAACATGTCGAGTGTACCTTTAAACATCGAAAAGAATCCTTACACCTGACTGGGGAACTGTTTAGCCCATCAAAGCATCAAGTTAAACTTCGATACCGAATAGACAAACATCGATATGGTATTTTTGAACTATATCAGCAAATTATCAGATTGAAGACCGGTTTGTCAGGCTTTTTCAATCGATGTTATCGATTTACAGGGTGTATACAAGCTCGAATACACTTTAAAAATGCGCTAAAAAAATTTCAATACAAGATATGGTTTTCTGAATATTTTTTTTGGAAGCTATGTCTATTTAGATCCTTTGTGGCATATTAGCAGGAAGCACCTTCCCTTTTTGCTTTATCAGGAGCATAAGACGTATTTCAATAGCGCTGCACGCGGCACGCACCTGTTTTTTCGGCATCTCGTCCCAATTCTTGGAAAATAGCCACTTAAATTGGCTCAAAGAGCATTTAAATGTTTGCTCTGCTTTGCCAGCATGTACGACCATGCTTAAAAATTGAAAGGATTTTGTCCGGGGAGCTGGGAGGCCGCAAAGTCTTATCGAAAAAATCACTCAAATTTTGCCGAAACCGCGCTGGAACGATATTCGTCGTGTGGGTCGGTATGCCGTCCTGTTGGAAGATGTAATGATCCGTCCAGTGGAGGGCTTGATATGCCAAGGCCACAAACATCTCCAAAACCTCGGTCTTGTACTACACGGCTTTGATTTCCACGGATTTTTTCGATAACATCCGTGGGAGCTTCCCTCACCTGAATATGACCCAAAACCATGGCCAACGTGCCACTCTGGACCTGAGGGATGTTCATGTGAGACGGGGGGATGCTGGCCAACGTTGGTGACTAATGCCGATCATTTTGAAAACTATGCGACTGTTGCAGGACATAGAGTTCCTCATCAGAAATCACGAACTCCTGACTTGCGTGCCGCGAAAGTAACAGTTTGGCTCTGACCACACTCTTCTTCGTTGTAGCTTCCTTTATCCCGAGAATCTTGCGTTTCTTGGTTGAAATGTATCCCTAGGCCTTAGTCATGATGATTAGGACAGTCCCAATCGACGCAACAGGTCAGTAGCGGTCTTTCGGATTGAGCGGATCACTTTTCGACGGAACCGCTCCCTCACCATCTCGATGGCTCCTGGCGTCCATGCCAAGCGCGGCTACTCGGATCTAGGACTGTCCATGGTCGGGCCCGTCTCCCGGTACCGACGGATGGTGATATAGGTGACATTCTGTTTCAACCCATCGGATTACGACCGCCGGAATATGTCACCTGGTAGCTAATCTCGCACAATAAAAATTACTACGGTGTCGCAGTTTTCATTATTCGTTCGCGGCAAATAAAAATCAAATGACAGCAAGTTTAAACTATGCTCGTTGGATACCCAATATGTGTGGCTAAAACTGATACTAGTATCACAAAACAGAAAGCATATGAAGCGCCCCTATAACACGATGAAAAGTTGTATTCGAACTTTGTATACACCCTGTATGTATTACCTAAGTTTTTCAATAACCTCATAAATTTGACGATACTCTGTTGAGGTCTAGTGATTTGTTTTCGACATTCAAAGTTGCGCTTTACACATTTAGGCTTGCCCTATTAATAAAATACTTCATTTCAACACATTAATCGATTCTTTGTATTTGAAAACCCGGCTGGAATTAAAAGGATGGCCGACCGAATGCTCTCTTAGGACAACTAATCTCTGGTTAGTTTTTCTAATCTCTGGTTAGTTTTTCTGATACCTAATACTACACCCTCTTCATTACTGTCAGGTTAATCGAAATATTATTACACAAACATGATAATGGAAATAATTTTCTTAAAGTTTCTGCTAAAACTCGTCATGTACGCTGTATAGAAAACCGAATTTGGACTAACTCTTTTCCAAAGATCGTTGAAGTTAAAAGGTTATTTTTCAACATTTAACGTATGTTGATTGCTGAAAAATTCTTATCGTATGCACGATGGGAATGTTTGACATTGCAATTGAATAGGCTTGTTTTCAACAATCTGTGAAAATGGAAATAATTAAACACGAAAAAACATTGTTGAACATTTTAAAACCGCATTTATTTAAATATCAGAAATGGTTTATTTTCTGCTTTCGTTCATCGATCTGCGTTTATCGAAGCTCCTGCATGCTTGAGTCCATGGATTAAACGATCGAAAATTGAGTAAAATGATTATAAATTGACCTACAATTACTTCCCGGTGGTTGCCGTCACAAAAGACGCTCCCTCAAGTGTGCCACTTCCCGGAAAAACCTCGTAAGATTAAGAATTTAACTTTCTTCAGGTCCATTACGCCACCTCCGACCTGCCTCGACACCGGTCTGGCCTCACGGCGAAACTTTCACCTCCGGGGCTTAGTTTATCATTTGTTTTTCTATAAGTGCCGCTTACCCTGTCGCTGCAGCCTGTCCCAAGCGTCACGGTTGGATTTTGTGTGTCGATTTTTTGTTTTCCATTTTCTCCCCAACCCCCCCGCCTGCCCGCACTTCCACCGGTATGGGCGCTTGGAGAGCTAAACTTTCTCAAGGAAGCTTAATGTCAGGTCAGGTTACGGGTAAAGAATGTTGCGCAAAACTTTTCCCTCCACGGTATTCGAGCATTAGACGGGATCCCATGACGTCTTCTGGCATTACATTATGCCTGGACAGGCGGGAACCGATGGGAAAATGGATACGGTGGGATAAAAGTGACGGTTGCAGGAACAATCGAGCGTTGGGCTTCCGGTTTATACTTTGACTAGACGATCGTATCGGATACACCGTTATGGTTTCACTTGGATACATTTGCCTATCATGGCATTTAAATGAGATAGTCCAGTGCAACAAGACACTTTTTTTTATTTTCATAAATTTAGAAATTGATCCTCAATAAATTGAAATAAAGAGAAACATATACCTTCTTCTGTATTTATAACTTACACTGTTGAATCAGCAGCAACTTGTTTGACAAAAGGTAAAAAGAGAGACGTTTTTGTTAGTATAATTAAACTACTAAACTGATCATCCTGTTTTATCACTACAGTCCATTGTATTATTCTTGTGTAACAGTGTTGTTTCCAGAGATGCATTTTAGCCAGTACAATGAAGCTTTTGCCTTCCCTTGCAGTAACAAACATGCTTTTATTGGAAAAGTTTTCTTTCCGATCGTTTGCAAATTCGGGTTGCGAGTTCGAAGAGGAAGACGAGTCAAAATTTGCTTTCCAAAGGGAGTTTTGCAATACTTTTTCCATACACGTAAGCAACATACAGACATAACAGATTGCACATTTTGCAACACAATATTGACTTTTACGTACAGTTTGACTAGTCTCGAATATACCTTTGGATAGTTTACATTAACAAGGCCAACAAGCGAACTTGTAGGAGTTTTTGTAAACAAAGCAATAGGAAGCTTCATTAACTTGTACAATGGCTTCTGAACCAAACTGGCCACCGGAAGAGTAGAATTTATTTTTCTAGCCGTTAAGCATTAATACAACGCAAATGATGCTTGATATGTACCGTTCCTAACCGGACACCTGCTATCCCAGAGTTGTATGTTCAGCGAGGCCATCGTGTCTTTTCATTTAACTTCAGTCCCAAAAGGACCGGACATACATTCGACCTTTGCCGGGCAGATAGTTAACGTTTGTAGAAACCTTTTCTGGGTTTCGTGTGTGTGTGTATGTTTATGTTTTGTCACAGATGATTTGTCCCACAAGTGGCCCTACATGAAACGATCTGTCTCATTATCCCCCGGGAGTTTGACGGTTATGGGTTTGCACAACGAAAAACACTCGTCGGTGTAGATGGTGATGACCCTTTCGGTGTGTTGTGAGTTTTCTTTTTGCTTCTCTCAACATGCATGCAACATGGAATGCTTGAACAAATACGAATATTAGTTTTTGTGACAACTTTGTCACATGCTTGTATTCAATGATTTTTTCTGTTTACTCATCTATGAAAAATTAGTAGATTTTCCTATAGCAAAGATATAAAAAGCAAACTGCAAGAATTAAAAAATATTTATGTTTGTATTTTAAATTAGAATTGAAGATACATTTATCAATTCTATCAATCAATTCTATTTTCTCCTTATTTATTTCTTCCTCTGCTTATTGCGGTGAAACATACTTATCATATGTGTTGTCCCAGACATCTTACAGATAAAAACGTAAGTGATGTTATTGCAGACAAACGTTCCATGGTGAACACGCCGCATCTTCAGGGTATTACATAGACATGCGCCATCGAAATGTTTTACCCCATTTTCATCACTTCCATGCGTATTTCCTTCCATTAACCTCAGTCAGTTTTTTCCGTGCATCCAAAGATTACGTACGATAGCAATCGCAGTTGTTGCTTTTTGCTTTTCTGTGAACTGTTAGTACATGTGATCATGTTACTCCCTCGAGCCAAATGGAGCAACAATTTAACAACAAAACAATGTGACGCACAAGGAGGAAAAAATGATAAGATATGAATGAGTTGAAGGTTTACAATTTTTGAGAACATAAAAAATACATTTTCTTAAATTAACACTCATTTAATGGCTTACGCACGGCTAATAAAAAATAAAATTGCTTTTCGCACCCGCTAACCGCGTCACTGCTCGTTCAAATTGAGTTCTCACGAAAACCGGTCAATAAATAAGTCCTACTCGATCGTACCGAATAAACTGCTTGACCGAGCATAAGTCACGCAAAGGTATCGAAAAAGGTATCGTATCTCTGCACCGGTGGCATTCGGTATGGCCATTGCGGGTGAAAGAATTTTCACCGGTTGGGGGTTTTCCTTTTTTTTTCATTTCGATTATTCTCCACATCCATCGAACACTGTCACCGCAGCGCAAAGCGAAAGAACCGGAAATACGGCCACCGTACGCGCGGATCGCCCGAAAGCTTCCCAAAGACCGAAAGCCGAAACCTGTTTCATCTGATTAGGTCCGGAAGGGTGAATCAAATGCATCGGCTGCATCGCAAACGATACACGCAGCATAGGAATAGACCGTCACACATACGGAAGACACACAAAAAAGACCAACCACACATACATATCCTAGCAATATGGTGGACGACGATTTGCGTCGGGCATTCGCCACCGAAATGGCATCGTGCTGCGCCGAGCTCCTGCCGAGTGTTGCCACGGGTTTGATTGATGTTATGATGTTTTATTTGGCAGCTGAAGTCCTTATATTGGATGCACACACACGCACACACACACGCGCGCGCTTGACGGCGGTGCCGTCTGATGGATGATGATAAGCCCGGGCCCACTCCGGCAAGGGCTGACGAGTGCCTGACTGCTCGTGTGTTCCTTGCCGGGTCACAAGATCAACACATCATCGGTCACCAAGCTTACCAGTGAGGAAAGGGTGGCTATTTGCTGTCGTAACAATCAGCCCTCGCCAGTTCCGGTTGCAGGCGAATCGAATTGGAAAGCTCGACTCCGTGTGTCAAAGTGGTGACTTGCTGGCGTAGGACACAGTTCGGACCTTTAGCGCAACGTGGGTTGGTTTCCTTGATCGTATTTTTCGTTTCTCGTGCCTTTTTTTCCTTGACTTTATCAACTGTGTTTTTGATTTAGCAAAGTTGCTTTGAACCTGTAAAGTTAACTTGAAACTAGTTTGCAGAGACGCTTCGTTTTCAATAATCTTAAGCCAGCTGTAACGTGTGACTAATCAAACAGGAAACTTTGATTTAAAGTTACTAAAAAGAACCACATCTTATTTTTGTTGATAGTCTAAAATTTAAAATTTTCGGTTAGAAACTTCGTGTGAATGTAAAATTTTGCTACAAATGTTTTAAGTAATTTTAATATCTCAAGTGTTTAAAAAACTGCTATAAATAAGAACATACGTACTTAAGTGTAAATAGAAGCCTTTTTGGATTTTGTTTACCTTTAATAAGAATCTATGACTGTTAAAAATACTATTTTGTTTGATCGAAAAACGAAAATAAGGAACAAAGAGAATTTTAACCCCCAAATTACAATTCAAATACTATCCTCATTATAAAAATAATACTGAACAAATTTTTATTTAAAAATTACAACCAATTATTTATCTTAAGCAACCAAAAGGATGAAAACCTAACTTTATTTCATAAAAAACATAAATTCCGATACAAAATAATGGATATATCCTTATCAAGTACATAAATAACGAAAAATAAGGCTTGTCAATAAAATAAGGTAATGTTTCCTAGAGAGGAATGCTGGTGGTATCACAATGCACCGAAATAATTTCCTTACGATTTCCTTCGAAATTTTGCCGCCATTCGTTTGCATGATCATTTAAAGTTCCCATAAGTCGGCTTGCTAGTTCGCTTGGCAAATGGGTCTCGCAGGACAAAAAATGAGGTCTCATTCGTGTGGCCCATTAATGTACCGTGATGGGCGGGCTGGGCGAGCATAATTAGTGTGTTTAATGTACAAACATTAAACCACCTCCACATTAACACGCCATCGTGTCCGGACACCGGGATTATTCGCCGACTCCATCTAGCGGCGGGTAAACGACGACACTGGCCCGGCCATCGAAGGCCCACACCTTGCACTAATGAAGCAAGTGATGGCCGTATCTTAGCCACGGTCACCTGCCGTCGACGGTGGCAACAGCGAGAATCTGACGCCTTCTTCCCTATCGTGAGGATTCGTTAACGACGCAATAAAATTATGATAATGTTCTTCCGTATCGCTTGCAACGGGCGGCTTGGGATTAATTAGTGTCACATAATGAAGTTCTCCGCGTGCCGATAATCTCGGCTTCCCTTAAACCAACCCGTTGTAACCCGGTCCGGCGTCTGGCTTTGGGCCTCGGGAAAGAGGCATTCCAGCATTTGTCTCCGAAGCAGGGAACGCTGACGCAGCGTTCGTTCGTCTAACGACTCTGCATTTCCGGGTATTCAGCATTGGACAACGGGTGGCCTGATTGGAGGTGGGCTGGTCGGGTGTAAATGAGAGCCCTTTTTTCATCTTAACGGAAAGAGATTTCTCCAACGGCCTGGCCGGTGCATACCTGGCGGTCCATTTCTTCTGCGCAAACGGAATCGAGATCCGGATGGTGATTCCGTTGGCCATTTTTTCTTTCACCACTTCATGCCCGTCGCTTCTTCGTGCACCTCCGTCCACATCCATTTGGATCATAGGTCCATTTTTCCCGTCTGTCATCTGCGTCGACAATGGATTCCCGTTCGGTCTCTCGGATTCCGTGCTTCCCGAGGCTTTGGGCAGAATCGATTTCCGGATTTGTCTTCGCCGGCGCTTTAATTCCCGACCCGCTCACGTGTCATCAACGGGAAATGGTGAAGAAGAGAAAGAGAGAGAGAGAGAGAGAGGGAGATAGAGGAGCCGCTTGTCAGCTGAGTGTGCGAACATGCTCCGTTGTTCACTTTTTGCGCCGGGTTTGCATTCTTTTTCAATCCTTGAAACAATATTTCACTTTCCAGCGGGCCTTCGTCGTAGGTTTGCCCCAAGGAGCAAATGCGAGGCATCGGGTAGGAAAACCCTTTCGACAGCTGGCTCTCACAGTATGTGCCGGCATCCTTGCGGGGCGTTTCATCCCTGCCGGCCCTCCGGGAAAACGCGAGGAAAACGGTGGGCGCTGCCGGCAATGCAGCGTGTGACGTGCCGTACGGAATGAGAAGCGACGTTCTTGAAATATTTCCGAAAGGATTGAGCTGACGTGGGAAGTGCTCGTTTGTGCTGATGGGAAGGAAGGCCGAGCGGCAAGGGCGCTCGGTTTCCCGGGAAATCTGACCGTACGTCCGCGGGACCGGGTAAGCCTCGGTAGCACCTGGGAGCGCGGCTCGCCTAGAGGATAAGCAGTTTGTTCTTCCGAATGGTTTGGGATTTTACCAAAAAAACCAAAAACTGGTTTACCAACTCGTTGTGAGTTTTGCTGATGAGTGTGGGAATAAAGAAAAAGTGTCGCTTCTGTAGTGAAGCAGCTCATGCAGGAAGCATATCTCAGTTTTGAACTATATTTAACATGTTTACGGTTTGAACCTACTTAGACATAATTAAAAAGATAATGATAACTAAATGAACAAAGTGTTAGAAAAAAATGTCTGAACTATATAAACATGACGTTAATCTTACATTTCCAAACAAATCCTACACAAACAAGAGATGAATGTAAGATTTTCACAGTTTGAGTGGCACAATAGGTATTAAAGTGTGTTTTATTTAAAAACAATTATATAATATTGCACGTAGAAGCGTTTGAAAGATTTGTTTAGCTTCTTTTCAGCTCAGTGCTGTAAAATCCTTTCGGTTTGAAATACTGGAATTAATTTACTTTAAATAATTTAAATAAAAATTTATTTCTTTAAAGCAAACAAAACTATTTAGCATAGACAACCATGTGATTTGTGAGCTTAATTTTGTACAATATTTTTTTCCCCGGTTGAAAACACTTATTATTCATAAAAGGTAATAATAATTAAAAATTTGTGGTTTGTTCATCGAGGGTATTACAAAATGTTTTCGCACATTCGGATTTTCTTCGCCTCGCGTAAAGACCAGTCCACACAATAACTTTTATTGTTTGGGGAAGCTGTTTACGGCTTTTTTTGAATAAAATTGCATTTGTAAAAGTCATCTCTGTTGAATTGATAGTTCCAAAATGTAAAAATGATTCCGTCGACTGTTTGCCATTCGCCAAAGAGAATTCCATTCTTCATTGCTGATACATTTATGACATGATGCATAAAATTGATCTCTTTGGCTTACAAAATTCCCTTTTAGGTTAAAAAACAAAAATCATCAACTTACTAAACCTATCCATCAAGTTGTGTATTTGTGTTTCCAAAAAAAACCTCCGACACAATGTAGTCTCCTCCTGTAGTCGGTTGAGGTTGGGGTGTGTCTGTGAATGCGTCTGCTTGAGCCTTCATCCTTTTGACAGTAATGAATGTCAGTGTTTTATCGGTTTTGTTCGATTTTATTTGACAGCTCGGGGGTAATTTGGGGGGTTGGCGCCCTTCCGTTAGTGGAAAACATTCGGGAGCGTGCGGCGTGCCAAATCCGTCCCATTAGCTTCAATATTGCGCACAGTAAATTTTGGACGAACTGAGAGGTTATTTATTCATCCCATGTTTGGGTCTGTTAGTTTTTTTTCCTCCCTGTTCTGTGTTGTGGCTCAAACTGCCTAAAAGCACCCTGGCAGTGGGTGCGGGTAAGGTCGAGCGCCAGGGCTGCAAAGGTCGTAAATAACCGCAGGGTGGCAATCGCTGTGATTACGCAAACATCCCACCCACCCATCTACTGGTTGTGATTGGGCATAGTTTTCGGAATAGTCTGCGCGAATGCTCTCGGATGTGTGTTGTTTTGCGCGTCTAACCGTCTATCAGCCATCGGTCCAGACCTTGTGGGGGAATCGGTCCGCTCGGCACTCTCAGGGACGTCAGCCAATTTCGCACTGCCCGATAGTGGCGATAATTCGGCGACGGAAATGATAAATCAATGTAGATATCGGTGAGCTGCTCGGGGTCTCCCGTGGCGAACGTAGATTTATGGATAATTACAAGCGTTCGGAATACCTTCGGGTCTGTAAGTTTCAACAAGTTCTGCAAATGAAAGGCCGCAAAGGTTGTCTATCGATGCTTAGCTCTTTTGTTTTCCAATTAATGAGGTGCGTGCATAGCGTGCAGCGAAAGGCTTATGAATGTCCCGAGCAGACGATGGCAATGATTTATTGTTATAGTTGAAGTGAAAGATCAAAAGGTTAAAAATAACGTATCAATACTGAGGAGTCAAACTCAAAATGATAAACGTCTTGACTTAAAGTGGCAGCTATTTGTCTAAGTAAAAATGCAAATTTCTCATTCATATGTTCGTCGTTTGTGCTGTCGATTTGTAAGAGACAGATGTTTAATCTTACACACAATCTCAATGTTTAAAAAATAATTTAAACATATCATTTCAAAACATGTCACAAAATCGGTCATTTTTGACTGAATTCACAATTATTCAGCGTCAAGACTGAAAAATGGTTCCTTTACAAACGAAAGAAATTTTGTCGAAGGAGTGTTTTTAAATACTAGTAAAAAGGTGGAAGGCTTTTAAATGTAACATTATCTAAAATTATATCATTAAATGTATAATATATATATGGTGTCTGATCTATTCGCATACACTTTTTTCGACGAGCCGTAGTATAATTATTGCAGTTAGTATATTTTCTGCATAGTTGTCTGAAATTGTAAAACTTTAACGTAACCATTGAAATTTATGTTTGATAGTTGCTATTCACTGTTCATCTATCATAAAAGATGAAAAAGCTCCGGGTTGAGATGGAACTGAAACTTAAAACAAACGCACCCACACAATATTTTGAAGAATTTTAAGAATCTGAGAACTGAACGTAAATTTTGTGATGAACCATTAAAAGGTACAGTAGGTTTTACTGTATTGATGACCTGAACAGATCCAGCCTAAGGCGTTCAGTCAGACCTCAACGTGTGATTTAATCCGATTCAGAGAACGAATTACACGAAAATAAAAAAGTTTAATATGAAAATACCCCCTGGAAACTGTGATGTCAAAAAACATCGGATTTGAGTTTTACAATATACTGTAATTGATCCTTAGAAATATAGCTTTCAGTAAAAAAAAAGAAAATATTTAAGTTTGAATTTGGCTGAGAATATAATGGACACAGTGTTAAATATTTTTACACTGTTATTATCACAAATATGTACCATCCTATTAATGTGCTTTCGTACACACATAAACAAGCAAGATAGCTTTGAGAAACACGCATCCCCTTAGGTGAAATCGTGCACCTTTTCCTCTGAAGCCCCAAACCATAATCTTCGCTGCCAAATGATCGGTTAGCACCAGACATCGAGTCGATTTCGAAACAAAAGGTCCCGAGGTGAAGGTGGCATGCCTTCATCGTTGCCATCGTTTGCCAACGTACCGTACCGTGACGGTATTCGTTCGTTCCGAGCCATACACGTCACCGAAACGGCCGTGTGCCTAAATCCTTGCAAACATATTCATCACGTCGCAAAAATCACCACATGATAAACATAAATCGTACCGTGATGATGATGGTTTGCCGTAATGCGTCGGTGAAGTGGGAGATAATGTAAACTTTGAATTAGATTTAGATGATGATTTCGGTCTGACTTCCGCCAAAAATGCGGCGTCGCACTGGAGGAATGGGGATGGATGGGTGGAGGAGCTGAAGGAAAATGGAGCGCTTTCCAAAGCGTCTCCGGTGGGCCAAAGGAAGGAAATTGGAACCGTTCAAAGCGCGTGGCACGACGAACCAGTCACCCTCTAGCCGCTAGGTCGTAGGTGAATTTCCATATTTGTTATTTCTTCTGAGCTGCTTCCGAGAATGGGGCCAGAGCCTACCGGATTACACCGCAAAGGCTTGGGCTTTTATGTTGCGCTGTGTCGTACCAGGAGCACCGGAACCGGGCCGGGGTAGGTAAATATCTGCAAGAACATCAGGCAACCATAAGGAACACAGGAACATACACACAAACACTGGCAAAAAAAAGGAAAGCGAATCGTGTAAAAGGATGATGGCGAAAAAATAAAGGCAAACATACATTGCGCCCTGCAGTAAGCACGCGTCTCAATAAGCGTAGGAGAGCTGTTGCTGGAAGAAGTTCGCACGGTACGATATAGAACCTCCTTGGTCTGGTGGGAAAATGAACGCACTAAGGAGGTAGATAGGTGTATGAAACGGCGCTCGCGGGCGCGTGTATATGTGTGTATGTTTGCCTTGGGAGCAGAATAAACATTTGCCGTTTTTCTTCTTCGCCGTTGCTGCCGCCTCCGGCGAAATGTTGCCACGGCGCACGAGAGGCCATCCAACCCCGAGGGGGCAATTCAGCGCTCTCTGTGCCCTGTGCGTTCTAGAGTGTGTCTGGAGTGGAACGGTTAAGCCCTCTTTCCATCGTTTACTTTTATGCGACCATATCGGAGCCGTACCTTCCGCGAACCGATAAAGATACGGTGGATGGCGATGCGAAGGAAGCGTGCGCCGGGTGAAAGAACGTCAGTGAAAGCACCATAAATGAGGCACAATCATGAGGTGAATATGTGCCGCACTGCAACGGGTGGGTCACCCCCGGGGGTAGGGAAGGGGGCCTTCGAGCGCTCGCGCCCAAAAGGACGGCGTGGATGAAATGAAGTTACATGTTCCGGAAGCAGCGTTCATTTATGGCAAGCGAGCAACGGAGCACCGGTTTACCGGGTACCTTTGACACTTCCGTCAACAAACACTCAAAACGGGGCAAGTGCGTTACCTCACCGCGGGGAATACTCGGGGGGAAACCCTCACGGGACCGTTTTCCCTCGGCGACCGCGTAGGAACGAAAGTCGCGAATAAAGAGAGTCGCTAATGCCACCCGAAGCTTATTTGAATGAGAAAAGGAAGGAGTTGGGTTGGCGCATCAGCGCATCGCAGGTTTTTGAAGCGGATGTTTTTGTCTTCGTCGTTTTTTTTTGGTTTCTTACCGGCATTAGAATGTTCATACTTTGTGTTGTGTTGTTTTCCTCGAGCAAGGATCGAAATCGAAAATGGTACATGTTTTACCACGGTCGTTTTCCACAGCACGGGACAGAGGAGCTTGTAAGCGGATTTTTACTACATATGGTAAATGGATTTCACCGCGACAGAAGACTTGCGTAAGATTTCTGAAAGGATATTTGTTTGCTAAAAAATGCTTGTAATTTTGTGTAACATGTTTTGCAAAGAAAAATAAAATGTGGAAAAACCGGTTGTTGCTAACTGAGGGAAAGTTTCGTTGAGTGGAGGAAGGATATGATTAAAGGCAAACGATTGCCCTTGACTGATTGAAAATATAGGCATGAAACCTTTATTAATTCCATGAAAAGTCTTTGTATCTTGTGTCCATCTTCAATATCAAAAGAGTTTGACATTAAAACCGCCTTCCATCTTTTCGTGTCTGAGATGAATTGATTGAAAATAAATATTCATTTAACACACCGAAACAATTTCTTCATTTGTATTCAAGGAATTTCATTACTTTTGTGCTTAATTAAATTGAAATCAATCATAAACGAATGATCAATTGCAATTCATAGATTAAAAATGATTAGATGCGGTCAAACCGAATTGGGTAAAATGAAATGTAAAGGGGGGTAAGTTTTCCATGAAGCACCTTTGGCACAAAAGGTATTTCCCTTACTATTGATGCATGATTGTGCCGATGCCTAATGATTTTTAGTGATTGAAATTTGTTAAATTTGCCATGCATCATCCAAAGCAAATTCGAGACAAAATCAAGCCTTTAGACTTTTTAATGACAAAGCAAAAAGTTTTGTAAAAATAATTCAACTCAAGTTAGTGAGCATTTTTTCGTTGAAATGGATAAATTAATTTTCATGCTTGTATAGAAAAATATACCATAATTTTTAATTTATCTGACTACGACCACTGAAAGAAAAACAAAATGGCTTTATCTATGTATAAAACCCAGTATTTCTAATAGACTGGAAAGAGTTACATGTAATATCTTACAATTTGAAGTTTTTCCTTTTGAAAATAGAATCTTTTAGCCTAAAGCACTGTAAATTCTGTTCGATATTGAAATTAACATCGGATGGTTAGAAATACCACATGAAATAAAACGAATACCGACTATTCATCATATAAATGGTCAATCAACGGGCTACAAATGTTCCTTTCCCAAGTGGGAAAGGTTTTTCTCCAACCTCAAACACCATCCGTTCCGCCAACGTGACATTATTTTCACACACGTGGGACGTTATGTTTTCGTCGAACGAATCAGGGGTTTTTTTTTAATAATACCGAAATGATTATTCCCCGGTGGAAATTAATAATAATTCCCATTACGCAGCAACTCAAACTCAATGGCTGCCCTACGCCACTTTATTCGACGTAACATGCATGAGTTCGTGTTTACAACGTTGCTTGGCTTGGGAAAGTAAAATCAATTCTACCCACGAAAAGCCATTTCGCATGAATTATGTTTCTGCTACATTCACTGTCCCGTGCGGATGGGGGTGTGTGTGTGTGTGTGTCTGTGTGCAAAGGAAACCGCGGGGTGGGGTTTTTCTTGTGATCGCCCGGGTCTCAGGTAACTCCGGTAGGACGGGACGAATAAATTTCCGACCCGCAAAATGTGATTTATGAGCCGTACGTTTTGATTTCATCTCTTTCAGGTTTAACCTGCCGGCTTCTGCCCTATCCTGTCCCTGTCTCTTACGTGACCTATCGTGGGCTCAGTTAAGCTAGGCAAGTGAAGAAATGATTGTTTTTAGTTCATTCGCCCGATCGGTTCGGAATGGACGTCCGGCGTAATCCTGCGGAGCCATTTTTCAAACAACATCAATTAGAGAAGAAGCGTCCGTTCGAGGCTGTTCCTCAAAGTGGTTCGGCTCGTGGCCGAGAACATTCCTCCCAACCCAAACCCGGTATGACGTTATAAATCATGACCGTAATTGATTATTGCCTCCCGTCACCTTCGGACACTGGACGAGAAAGCGGGAAAAACTCCGACCGACGCCGGTGAAATGGTGCGAAAGATAAAGTTTTTGGCGTTCTTCGGAGGCTTGAAGTGGAGGAAGGCGCATTTTCCCTCCCCTGACATCATAGAGCGTTCGAAAGCCGCGCACTCCCATTATCATGTCGACAGCTATTGGGGCTTAACGAAAAAATGATGATTTCGGCGCCAGCAAGCTGTTACCTCGACGTTGTCGGTTGTTGTGAAAACTGTTGGAGAGGCGGAAAACTGTTCGCTGTGGTTTCGCTAGCGGGAGCAACTTTCCCGCCGCATCCGTGGATGCCGATTTAAGACGCCAACAAACGCGCCTCTCGAATCACCGATTCCTTCCGGCGTCCCATTTGGGAGCGTGTCTGCATTGCACCACCACCACCACCACCACCACCACCATCGAACCTTCCGGCGTTTTCCGATTAGATTTTATGAACCCGGCGGTTCATTCCGACCAGTTTGCAGGCGACGGCCCTTTCTGCTGCTCATTTAAGAAGTTTGGCAAAGATTTAGGAAGTCAATGGGTGTGTGTGTGTGGGTGTGTGTTTGACGGGGCTGACAGTGCCACTACATCCACCCACCATCAACATCATCATCATCGCCGATAACGGACGAAACGGAAGATGTAACGCGCTCATCAAATCCGGGTGTTTCGGCTTTCCTCCGGATGATGGGCGGATGAGTGGTAAGAAAGTGAAAGTCGAACAGAAAAAAGGGAAACAGCACAAAACATTCCATGGAGGGAGGTGCGGGAAGACGACGAACGATTGGGCGGAAGCGACTGCTGCATTCAGTAACGCGTCGGGTGCTCCCTTCCAATCGGTTCCGGACTAACGTTTTATGGCTTGTTTATGTTTCCTACAGGAGTTGGAGGAGAAGAACGAAGAGGAGGAGCACAGGAGAAGATCTTATCGGGTGGGCTGGTGGTTTTCACGACGGTCTTGGCATATCTCTTCTGCGGCATTAGGCGTGATAATGCAGTGTAAGCAGCGCCGGAGATTCAACCCCCTCCCAAAGGGAACCGCCGAGTGTCTGTTGTTGGAGTGCCTTAAAGTCTTGTGGAAACTTAAATGAGCTTAGAATTGATGGCCCGAGGCTTAAGTAGTAGCTGCTGGGAATGCCCGACCAAGTGAGCAATGTAAATAACGTGTGAAGAATGTGATCAAGTATCTTGTTAAGCGAATGCTTGTCAGTTTGTATTGCGGGGTGTCGTTATCTCTTCCTGGTGGGTCGGAGTTCGTGTCCTATTATTCGTAGATTTTACAGCCAAAATCTCGTTACTTTTGATATCATTGCACTTTGTACCAATTCTTTCTCTGTTATTAGAGGTCGAAAGTCATTTAGGTTATTGTTTCGATTTGCGGATTTTGTGTGTTTGTGTGTTTCCAGCAAATCCCAAAAACTCAAATTGTTCAAGAAATTCCCCTTTTAATGTATTCTGTCAAAAAGCAGTGAACTGAAATTAACAAGTTAATAAAAATTATCTTTCTATCTTTTTTTTAAAGCGATAAAGATATTGAAACGTATAAAGAGCGTGATAAGTTAATGAAATAGTTGACTCTTTTAATGTATCGGAATTGAACTATTTCTTATGAGTTATTTAAAAAAAATAATGCTTTTTTTTGTATCTCGTTTTTCGAAGACTTTTGATGTTTCCTCAAAAGATTTACTTAACCTTTGAATAGGCAAATAAGTCCATTTAACAATACCTAAAGTTGGTCCACCTTAGGTTTACAATGACATTTTTTTTGTTTATTCTTATACAGCACTCTGAAGATTATCGGTCGTAAAGGGTCGCAAAATGTTTATAAGAACAATAAAACTGTATATATCACCACTAGTTAGAAACATTAAAGTCAAACACTGAGTTATAAAGTTTTTAGAAAACATTTTGCATCATTGTTAAATGGACGCGATTGTGAAACTTAAATACCATTAATAAATACCATTAATAACCATTAGCATTAGAGCTTATTATTAGAAAAATCGGGTTTTTGTAAGTGTAACCTACGCAGATATTAAGTAGAATGTGGTTAGTTAAATACCTTGGACCTTTGGAATTAAATCAACAGTTAGAAACCCGCACTAATTCAATATTAGTACAATAAATTTGATTGAACAATCCCGTTTATTTTTTGCTTGGTAACCTTGCCAGTGAAAGAGTTTGTGGCAATCTAAACAGCAAATAAGAAAAACTGAAACGCCCGCGGATATTCAATGGACTATTTTTAACATATTTAATCAGATTTTTACAAACGTTTTTAAATCGAGTTTAAGCTATTCTGTCGATAATGTTAAAAAAGCGGAGATTTTTATTGTCATTCAAATCAAATCTCATCCTTTTCTTGCGGTTGCAAAACGACGTTGAATCTTTTGAGATTTCCAACGATCAAGCTTTCCTGACCAAAACAAATTAGCATTAACGTAAACATCAGCCGCAAATCTGCCCCGTAATGCCGTTACAGCCTCAAACATGCGCACTCCCATACGTGTGTGTGTGCCACGCTTTCGTCTTAATCATCCTAATCGATGGAAAACGGTCGTCCGAATGTTGTATCTTTGTTGTTGTGGGGTTTCCATTCCTTTTGCGATACACCTTCCGTTTGTCGGGTTCCGTTTTTCGTGCACTTCCACATTCGCCCCCCGCAAAAGTGACCGACCCCGAAGGTGACACGGGACGACGAACCGAACGGTCGCTTATTGCTTCTGTCAGCCGGTTTTGCGGGGCCAAAACGGGGCCGGCTCCGTGGCACATGTGTGCACCGTCGGATATAAATTAGATTGGGGGATTCCTTTGTCATAAAACGTTTTCCAATAATCCCGAGGATGACATAAAAAGGTACGAAGTGAAATATGCCGTACTGGCCGGACGGTCTGGCCTGGCACATGGACCCAGGACACACACATACGCGAGGGGATATTGGTCCGGGGACTTACCCCTCCACCCCACCACCGGTGGACCACGTTTGGGAATGGGTCCTTTTACCATGAATCATCGCAACCCCGTGAGGTATTCAAATGGAATTGGTTCGTCGTGCCGGGCGCCCGAAACCGGGCAAAACACACATTTATCACAACCCGGGACAGGGACGAAGCTTACCGCAAAACGGACACATAAACCGGCACATCTGGTGTCCGAGCGGCGTTCCCTTCGGTCGCTTCCAAGCCGAAGGAGCAGGTGATTTCGCAAACCTGAAGGAAGAAGGCACCGAAGAAGACATCTCCCGAGTGTCCTTCTCCCGCAGTGACCTTCGGAGAGTAGGGCCAAAAGATGAAATTATTAACTGCCACATACACGCACACAAACACACTCCCACGGAGACATGGGACAAAAAATGGTGAACCCAAAACAAGTTGATTAGGGCAGCCGAGCACATACGTTCGGGTGCCTTTTTTCTCCCTCACCGCAAGAGTGACCAAGCAGAAGGGAAGGAAGTGAAGGAAAAAGGGAAGCAAAATGGGCTTTTTCGTGGTACACTTTAAGGAAAAAAAAAAACAGATCCATCCCACTAACAACTCCTCCTAATCGGTGGATAATGAAGCATAATCCGGCGACGATTTGACAGCAAGACAGCGGACCGGAATCTCTGGCTTTTTGTGGCGAGCGAAGCAACAAAATGACGGCAATGTAACCTTCGCTCGGTCACGCCAAACCAAATCACGGCCAGGGACGGTACGCAAATATGTTTACGTTCAGAGTCTCACCCTGCCATCCTTCGCAAATCGAGGGTCTTTTTCCTTTGGCGTGGTATTCGCGCTGTCGCGTTTTTCTTTTCCCTTCCTTAAGGAAGGCAGCTGAGGGCTGAGGACAAAATGGAGTCCTATAAAATGTAGCTTGAGCACTTACCTTTCACCGGGGTGGGCACTCGGGAAAAAGGAAAGAGATATTAATAAAAATCATAAGGATTTCTTCTACTAATGGAGAACGATATCTTCCATCTTTCAAGAACGCAATCTCAAGTATCCAAAATAAAGAAAAACTTACAGAAATAGAGCCCATACCAAGCCGCGGTGCGGTCAAGTGCTACGGGCACATTCCAGCCAACGGAACGGGAGAAGCACCGGAAAGGAATGGAATTCACTCGGACTTTCCAAACGATGGGGAGAAGAAACATTCCTCCGGGAATCCCGTCGGATCCATTGTTTTTCCTTCCGTCGAACCATCGTTCGTTTGCACTCGAGATTATCATAAAGCAATATTCGCGGGATATTGTTTCGGATTTGCGATTTCCTCCGGCCGGTACGCCCGGATCGGATCTGGAGCTATCCGTTGGTTTTCATTTGTTCAAGTGCAGCTTTGATTATGATGGCGTAAATGGCGGGGGTCATCGAGGCGTGGGAGGAGCGGAACGTTTCATTATGACTGTTCCCAGGAAAAAGCTGCTTTGAAGTGCTGAAGTACTGAGGTTTAATGCTTTGTTCCATTCTAAGACGAGAACGATGGCGTTGGAGGATGAATGGTAAGACATTATGAATATGTTTGACGTCATCTATCGGCATATTGAGACCATCGCAAAGACGGTCATCGCAGCCAGCTTAACAGAATGGTTTCTTCCTTGGTCGTTTGTTCGAAGACAAGGGCATCACACGACGATGAACAACGTCCGGAGTAAAATGGCCCCAGCTTTACATACTCCCATACTCTTTTGCATTTTGTCCGCCACATCGCCATCAGCATTAGCAATGTGACAGCCTGGATGTAATAATCAATCAATGTTACTTCTATTCCAATAACCTCACCCGGAACCCCAGGGCTAATTTTCCCTACGCCACCGCGAACCACCCCTTTTCCGCGTTCGGGGAAGGATTGCGGCGCGCTGTTAAACTGTATGACAAATTACGCCTCAACGGTGATGGACAGAAGGATTGGAAAATTAATAACCCTTGAATATTAAATTTTGCTTCACTGACCATCGCCCGACCGTCTTTGGGGTAAGTTTTGCTACCCTTTCTCTTATTATTTCCCTCCTTCTGCTTGTTCTTGTTCATTCACAAGCCATTTCAGCACCCCGTTCATTGCCAAACCGAGAAACAGGGATTATGAGTTGTAAAGAAAGTAGGAATACTTTCTTTCTCCCCTCCCTTCGAAGCACCCGGAGCGTTGTTTCGCTTGATAGACTCGACGATGGGCTTTTATAGAGGTATTATGTTTTTTATACGGTTGGTTTGTACGAGAAACAATGTTGGAACAATTATTTGCAAATTTTTGGGTCGAATAATCAATCAATTGAGCACTTTGCACATACTTTAAAATTTGTTTCTCTTAGCTTGCGATCTTTTTCGGTTCCCGGCGGACATCAATGTTGATTGCTTTTTGTTTTCCTTGTCCAACGTGTTTTTATTGGTGCAAGAAAAATAAAGGATGCTTTAATAGAATTTTTCTTTCCATGCAAGGTCAGAGCGTGCAAAATTTAAAATCATGCTCTCTACAGGCGAACTTAATGGCTTTAAGTTCTTGTTAAAATTCTCGTACAGGCAAAGGAAAAGTTATTAAAATTTATTTCTCATCCGCTGGCTTGAAAAAGGTGGTTTCAGTGCAGCGTTTTAAAGCTACCCGAAAACATCGTTTGCGAAGCAATCACGTCTTGCATAAATGATGAATTCTGCAAAGCTATCCCGGCCGGGCGTGTACGATGATGGGTGGCTTCTGGAAGGCTTTTCCAGCCCGTATGCGAGGCTGTATGCACGTTAATAAAATAAAACACAGGAAGTTACTTTTCTTGCCGACCCCGGGCTTCAAAGGCAGGTAGAGTGTCGGCACTTCGCTGAAGATTTCCCGGACCGTCCCGGGGCTGAAAGTTTGTGCCGGGAAGAGGTGTTGCGGCGCCGTCCAGATAGTCTCGAGTAGAATAATTGCCGACGTTCCGGGAAAAACGGTAGGGTAATTACATTGCATAATTAAGTTAACAACGAGACATATGTGAAAATGTTTATGGTTTAAAAGGGCTTCGTTCTTTTTTTGCATTCCATTTCCTTGGAAAGACGGCGCTCGGTGTTGCTTATTAGCAATATTGTATGGTGTTTAATTAAAATTGCACTTTTCTTTCAAGTGAGTTAGCAAAAAGCAATCTTTCCCCCGCTATGTCGGACATAATCGAAGCTCAAAGAATGGACCACCGAGCAATTGTGTTTAGTGTAACTTTTCTGCAGCTCTCCTCGATGGATCCTTCACCAATCGACAATGTCGAACCGCACGTGAAGGTTCTACGGTACGAACTTCAGTGAACTTTCGGCACGAAGTTGCACAGCAATTTGGAGAGCAACATAATAAAATCAAAACTCTTTCCATCTTCGGCCCACCATGGCGCAGCGTGCCAGGTTTGCCTTGGCCCTTTAGTTGGTTCGGTGTGTTTGTGTAAAAGGGCAGGTCGGGTGTCGCATCGTCCTCAACAAATGACTTCGGTGCAGAAGCAGCACGAACGAGGGCACTAGAACTCGAGCTGACAACGGCTGCGGTGCACTGTAACAAAACCGCCAAACTTATCACCAACTTCGTTAGACGATCGTAATACTTTGATAAAATTTAATGCATTGCTAATGATTTCGGCAGCAGCGTCATGAAACGATTCCACCACGAAGCTGCGAAACACCATCGAATGACGAAGTTACTGCCGCACGGTGAGAAACCCCGGCGAAAGGGATCGCTCCTGCTGGACAAGGCAAAGTGCTACGTTGTTCCGATTGATTTTGTTTCCTTGTCTGGTTTTTTTTTCAACTACTTCAACATTTAAGCGTATGCAAACCCTAACATGAAAAACGGCATGAAACACCAGGCGCCTCCATTTCACACGATCGAACCGGAAAGAACGACCAGGCGCCTCCATTGCACGTTCCCATAGTGCACACTCTATAGATGTCAACGAGTATATTTATGCATGCAGTTCGGAAAACTCACATCGTTTGTCAATCCCGAATCGGGCGAAGGACGGAGGTACGCGTTGTTACATACGGTGAAGTTGGCAATTCAATCTCAACGATTCGTTACCTTCTTCTTCGGGTGGCCTTCCGTTCGGTTTGTGTGTGCCAAGCGGGGGTATGGTGGTTTGTACAGCCCGAGGAGAAGTGAATCAGAACCACCCACCAGCCAGATAGGAATAAAAGAATTAACCCGAAACCAGCGACTGTTGGCTTTTGCAGTCAACTTGACCTGCTCGCCCGACGAAAGCGGTTTTGTGATTGTTTCTCTTCTCCTAGTTGCAAATCATCACTATATGAACCATTCAGATGTTACCATGGCGCATGGACTCATTACATAAGTATCTTTTTGTTGAACGTTTTAAATGAAAATTTCTCAAACCTAAGGGTTGGAAACTTTACGGCGAAATAAGTACCCAAACAATTATATTCATTGAAGCTTTTTGTGATTGCATTGCAAAACAAATACAATTGCTATTGAAATAGGCAATATATTCTTTTACCTGTATTTCTGACAACAATACCATCAGAACTACTATGACGTTTGTGACAAGAATAAAGGCACATATTTTAGTTCTTCCTGTGACTGCCAAACAATCTTCTACGGCATGGCGAATAATTTTGAAACCGATGAATCTAAGATTACAAGGAAATTCTTTGAAACAGCTTACTGTATTAACAATTCAATAGATGTATGGAGAAAAAACAATCTAATTTGTAATGGTGCTGTTAATTAATACTTAAGAAGTGAATTTATTTTTATCCCAATTGGCACCACAAACGATCGTGTCAACATCCGACGTTTTCTAAACAAAATCATAAATAATATGTTTTTTTTTAAAGAAATGCATTTGAATAACGCATTTTTAATTGCTAACTGGTTAAACTTGGTTGAAACTTGTAAATGTGTTCTAGCTATGCGAATATGAAGTGTGTAAACACATCTTTCTAGTCAATATTACAGCATAAATTTGATAAAACGAGATCCTCCATGATCCATCCAGATGTTATTTAGAATTTTATGAAACCTAATTAAAGTTAGAATTTCTTATTGTCCAGTGAAAAATGTTAAGAGATCGTTTTTTTCTAATGTACAACTTTAAAATGCTTTGTTCAGAAATATTGTTTTAAACAAAAATTGTTTTAAATTATTTTACAAAAATCGGGCGTTTTCGCATATATAAAGACCTCTACACGACTACTTGTACCCATTAAGTTTAAGCTCCCTGGAATACCGACTCCGGCCTTTTAACAGTTAATACTAATTACACACATTATACTTTGATTTGGCATCAAATGGTACTGAGTACCTTTTTGAACAGTTTTATCTACAAAAATGCTTAGCATTCGACTCCCGCAACCTCGGCTACCGGGGGGAATTTACGGTGCCAGAATGTGCCCGGCCCCATTTGTCTATTTGGCTCATGGCCCGGCTGGCTTTAAGGTTCGACGCTTTGTGACTTTAAACCGAAAAAAAAATTAAGCTCATTACGAGCTAAGGCATAATTAGACCCTACCATCGTACGAACAAGCCGGTCCCGATTTGGATACGAAATACGCCGGCAAAACTTTGCCCTACCGAAAGTTTCCACCGGGCAAATCCTCTATCACCAAGTGGAGTGGGCAGAGGAGTCCCGGTGGCTGAGACAAGCTACCCGAAAGGAACGTGGATGGGGAGGGGGTGAAGCTGAGAAAATTCACCAGGGAAGAACAGAAAGCGGAACCGAAGCGACCGGAGCACAAAAGGAAGCGGCGAAACCGACCCAGGAAATAAATTTATTGGCTGTTAAGATCTTTGCTCCACGATATCCGATACCGGCTGGCTGACTGGCTGGTTGGCTCAAGGCTCGTGGGGTTTGAACTTTCCCGTCGTCGTCGTCGTTGCGCGTCCGGGCTTCGCGTAGGTCAGTGCGGTTTGGTTCCCTTTTTGCAGAGGAGTTTAGTATTTCCCACAGGTTTGCCCTACTCCCAGGGTGGGTGGAATGGTAGGGACCTGCAACGGGGTAGGGGAGGAAAAAGTGAAACGAATCCATTATGTCAAATAATACCGGTGTTGCTGGTGCGGTGCGAGCGTCGGTACTTAATCCCGCTAGACAATGAAATTCGAGAGTCTAAAAAGGAATTTTAACGAGCGCTGCCAGTTTTCAATTCTACAGCTTTTCCGGGAAAGATTTACTCTGCTGATTTGCTTCTTTCTTTTTTACTTTGCCGTCAACCACTTTACGTTCGTCCGGCGGACCAGCGGGGCAAAGCGGAAAAACAAAACACTCGGGCAGTTTTTCCGGCTTATGCGTAGGATATACTCACCGCCACGGGGTGTTTCCTTTCGTTTGCCTTTTTTTTCTCCTCCGTTTTGTATGTTTTGGAATCTACTCCTGTCGACATTGTTTCTAGCACCAAAGTTAAGCTGTATCCATTCGAGGAAAATCCGTTAGCCACAAGGAATGAATGGGGAAGAAACAAAGCAGCACGTGCACAACGGACGACTATGGGCCAGTTTGGTAGTAGTGCATACGCTAATGCAATACCATATAACGATTTTTCTTCCTTCGTTTTGCAACTTTTCGCTAAGGGTTGGAACCTGTTTGGCAATGAGCGAAGGGGAAGGCGAAATTGTTTCAAGTTCAAATTAAATAATCAAAAATGAATTTTCCTCGCTCTTGGTGCACTTGGTAGCGTTCGAAAGAAGGGTCTTTAACTACATCTTCTACATGGCAGATCAACCGTTAACCAACAGCAACCAAAACCGTCCCACACTGTGGAAAAGGCAAAGCAACTATATGTTACATACTAGGGCTTTCTATTTTAATATTTTATGTACATAGGATAACTATGAGAGTTTAATATTTCTTTGTTAACGCTGGGACTATTAATCTTGGAAGTGATACACCTTTCAAAGTCCAATTGAACGATAACAACTTTCATTCTATGCAAACTGTCTCATGCCTTCTGAGCTCGACACCATCTTAGCGAAGTAAATTTATTTTATTTGTGTTTATGTTGTGTTTTGTTGAAGATAAACTAGTTAAATTGTTGTATAAATTCGATTGCTAGCTGGGTAAATGAGATATAATTGGATAACCCTTGAAAATGTTCATTCGTTTGAAAAGTTTCATTCGTTTCAGCTTTTTTATCAGGTTTTCGTTTTTATTGTAGACGTTAAAATTTCTCGAGCGGATGCAAATGAAATCACATTCTCAAGTTCAAGTAATGTTGCATTCAAGTTTATGTGCTTATTAAACTGTATATTGGCTCAAGAGTTATAACGCTTGAATAAACCTTAACAAAACGGCAAAACTGATATTATTACAAATAAACGTGGATCAACTCTAGAATCCAAATAGGGATCATTTCGACCGAAACGCGATTTCCACACTTAATATCTTAAAAACGGCTGAATATTAAAAAAGGGTTGTCTTAAAGT
>KE525337.1:834239-856209 GCA_000441895.2 Anopheles sinensis | reverse complement strand
ATCATTCGGTGTGAAGCAGAAAAGAATCGTATTTGAACCATATTCCATTAGGACCATAATTCTTTTTTTTTATTCTTTCAAAACGTGAAATGGTAATTTTTAAAAAAATATGTGCGCTACAAAACACATTTATTAGGCTACCTTTAAAAACTGATTTCATATTATTAAGATTACAAATTACACCACGATCATTTATGCTTTACACCGAGCTAGTCGATAGAAATGATGTCGCATATCTTTTTTATTCGTATCCTAGCATATGGATAGCCAACATTATAAAAAAGAAAAAAATAAAATATGTGAAAATAAAGATCACTAAAATAACACATTACTACGGTTTTCTCGAACACAACATTTTTTTCTTAATTTTTCTTCAAGGGTTACGACAAATCGATTGGTCGTTGAGATGGAAAAAGAAGAACCGGTGACCAATCGTTTGGGTGTTTCCACCTGCAACACACCACCTTGAATATGAGTGTCACAAGGAAAAGGTCGGTCCCTCCCACTCTCTTGGGCGTTTGAGGTTAAGTTGATCCGATAGGCAAACCCCATGACAGGCGGGCAAAAATGCGTCACTTAAGGGGCCGCTGACAAAACGCTGACAGTGCACAACACTGCAGAGCCGTCACTGAGTGCCGGGGTGTGCGTTCGGGGACCGAAGAGACCATCCGGACATCCCGAGTGCATGCGAAGCACGTTCGGCGATTATGGGAATTTTCCTTCCCACGAGCGTGCGTAACCGTCAGGTGGCATTCGAACGGGATGTGCCATCGGATCACTGGCCCCCGTCCCATCCGGTACTTCCTGCCTACCTAAGGGGAAATATTTTGCCTGAAAGAGTCTCTCCGAGGACACTTTCACCGTCAGGTTGTGCGGGGTGTGTGGGTGTGCGTTTCTTTTTTGTCTTTTGTTTTGCTTCCCGATTAATGGCACCCCCACATGAACTGGAGGTTGTTCGGTAAAGTTGGAAAAACGATTTCGACTCTCGGGATGCGTTTTATCGGAGTACACCACTGTGCGGCACAGTATGGAAAGGAAGTCCGGTCAACCGCGGTGACGATCGTGTTTCAATTGCCGTCCAATCACGCGCAAACAATCAAAATCGCGGGCCATGGATTTAGAACGGCCAGGCACGCGGCACGGACCCTCGCTTTTCCCGGTGCTGCAGAGCTGTGTCCGGGGTGGGATTAACCTGCGGAAAGATATTGTTGTTTCCCGGCACTGCTAACGATAATTGCGCCACAATGAAAGCCAAACGGTTATGGTGCGTGTCCCGGTTCCGATTGTTATGTCTATTTAGTGAAACGCACGAGGGGCGATGTTCGTGTCCAATCGGGTCTCATTACGGTCGACGAATGTGATCCCGTGATTCGAAGCGATCAGCATAAACTGTTGACAATGTGTTATAAATGTTTAAGCTAAGCGGATATGAAATTCATAGGCATATATTTTTTGCGGTACGCGCATTATTTAGTGAACTGTCAAATTTCAAACCAAAAGAGCAAAATTTTGAACAGAAAACATAAAAAAATACATTAGACTTATACAAAGGATATAAAGTTTCTAGGAAAGTCGTAAATTCTATAAATAATAAAAAATATGTTGTATGAAAATATAATAATAAGCCTAAGCGAGATTTTGCTAACCGGAAACAAATTCTTTTATGATGTTTAAAGTAATGGAAACTTTTGTGTGGTGAAAAATAGAATGCCAAACAGGAACATATCAATCATGTTTCATTTATTGAGTTTTGACTAACATTTTGTAAATCAAGTCGGAATCTTTAAACACTCGTCTAGTTTCTGTTTTGAGCTAGTCGACTTCAAAATTATTTTTTATATAATTTTTTATATAATTATTAAAATGGTATGTTAGCATTTATTCTTTTTAGGAGCTTGTAATTTTTCTAGCACAATTTAATAAAGCCACGCTTTCATGAAGTTTGCTGTTAATTTCTGCATTACAAAACAATTTCTAACGAATGACTAACGAATTTGTAGTACAGTCAATAAGATTTTGTCTATTTTTTCCTTTGTGATAAATCCTCCAGTGATTCCGAAGAAAGAAGGAAAAACCCACTCTTTTCACCCGTTCTTTTTAATCCCAGACCACTTCCGGGTGGCATTGTGCCGCAAGATGAAGCTCAACGCAAGCTTCTCTTTTTGCTTTCATCACGAACCGCATCTTGAGCGCACGACAAAAGTAGTATTAACCGGATCATTTTGCGGCCCCTGAATCCAGCACAAACGGGCGCTGCTGACCCACCGACCGTTTCCGGCGACCGGGGGCCTTGAGATGGGTTTCAGCACTTCGGCAGTCACGAACAATGCATTTTCTCCCGCACCGGAACGCAGAACCGGGAAGGATGGAGCGAAAATAATCCTTCCGAAAATTGACAACTCGCAAACGTACACCCGGCTTTGAAATTCCCGATAGATTTCCCATGCCTTTCGGTTACATTCTTTTCTCGCTGAAAGCATCTCGGACGGCGTCTTCTTTACGGGGGTGAGGTGAAGGCCATTTGGAGGGAAGTCTATCGCCTTTACAGCAACCCGAGCTGGTTCTTGGGTGGCACCATAAATCTGAAAATGTTTTGATTTATTTGTGCCCGGGCTCCATAATATTCAAATGTTTGCGCGTGCAATCTGCCGCGCGTGCTTCCGTCTTGCCATTCGGCCGTCGGTAGTTTTTTAGGTTTCCACGTCGTGGTTGGTTTACTTCGCCATCGGGGACATTGGCATTCGGTTGGCGCAGACGGCACACTCCCTGTTTGATGTGCTTTTTTCGAACCCGGAGCTGGCGCATCTTTGACGGAAGCATATTGCGCATTTACTGATAGTTGACGAAACATTCCGAATAGCGCCGTAAGCTATCTGTATCGATCGTTTATTGGGAATAGGACAAACAAAATTCTTCGAAAATGACTATCAGATATTTCAGTTGAACTTTATGCTTCCACATAGTTCAAAAGAAAAAGTGCGGAAGGGAGGAGTTGTTGTCTTCGAGAAAATTTGAAGACTTTATTCATGATTCTATTACCCTTACTTTCATGTATATAAAGTTAACTATATCGATCAACATCATTGTAGAAATTATATCCAAAGGTACGTTTCTTTAATTTGAATGGAAAAATCAATATACTAAATTGAAATTGATTTTTGGAAGCTTACTTTCATGAGCATATTACCTTTTTCACAAATAAACGAAATAATAAATAATTATCCAATGAAATAAATTTTACTGATAGTAAAACAAGTGTTTTGTTTGGAAACAATTTCAATGTTAAATTTTTCGAAAAAATACATGATTGAGAAAAAATATAAACATTACTGTAGGGGAAAGTGTGCCACGATTCTCCGGTGGGGTAAAATGCATCGGCTCTTTTTTAGCTGAATTAAATCATTTGGAACAAAATGAAGTAATAGATCATGTTCATTGGTGTGTCTTATAGAAATAATATGGATTTCATGACCCTACAATAAGCTTTAACAGAGAAAACAGGATAAAGCTAATTATCCTTTAAATCGTGTAAGTTTTCGTTACGTTAGTTCAATATACAACAAGTGTTCAAAACAAAAATTCCAAACAAGAAAATAGTAATTAAGTACCTTCATATGGTATTTAAAGAACAGAAATTAAAACATCCTCATCAGGGGGCAATATGCAACGGCTTATTTGGGCAGGATGCACCGTTAAGTAAAACACTCAAAATTTCATACTTATTCAGTATGGAGCTGTCCCAGTTAAAGTTACTTAGGTTATAAGTGATCTGCAACACACAATTTATTAATGTTAGATATTTCATATTGAAATATTTGTGAAATTCATACTTATTCAGTATGGAGCTGTCCCAGTTAAAGTTACTTAGGTTATAAGTGATCTGCAACACACAATTTATTAATGTTAGATATTTCATATTGAAATATTTGTGAAATTCATACTTATTCAGTATGAAGCTGTCCCAGTTAAAGTAACTTAGGTTATAAGTGATCTGCTACTCACAATTTATTAATGTTAGATATTTCATATTGAAATATTCGTGAAATTCATTGCGATAAAATAAATTTTTATTTGGAGTTAAAATTACATGTAACTAATTTTTGTTTAAAATAAATGCAAAGTATATACCTTGTGGGTTGAGGTCAATAGTATGCACGGATTAGATAAAAATTCATAAAATACGATTGTTAAAAATGGCTGGGTAAATGTCATTGTAGCTGTTATGTCTAATGCTTGAAAAGGATTCTGAAAACTTGTTTGAATGTAATCGCTTTTTTTCTTTAATATTTTTCTAACCTCTTTCCTGTGAATTTTATTTCTCAAGAGAACGTTTCGTGAAACGGATCCATCACGGCGATGATCAACCCCCTGACAAGCTTGACAACCGGATAATTGAGACGTACCGAAACAACCCCGGTCGCAGCCGTAGGACGACGGAGTTCGGAGGAAGGCGCGATAACGACATCAAACAGCTGCTCACCCTAAACATTAATTTTCCTTCACTTTTCGCATCGTTCCGTTACGGCCCGGGAAGAGGGTCGTCCAAAAAACGCCAACCGTCTTCGAAGCCACCCATTCTTCGGCTGTCATCCGCTGTCCACCTACAGCTCTCGCCCGGTGGAGTCGGATGGGTTCAAAATTAAATTTTCGAGTACATTTCGGCACGACAAAACCGGAACCGTTCGCGAAACCATTCGCCCATGATTGACCAGTTGATAAGCGATTAATTTGCGTTGATTGAGGGAACTCAACAGAATGGATCGCGGACTCTAGGAAAAGGGTATCTCGAGGGGCACGATGACTTGAAGTGACTGGAGGATTTTACGCCCTGAGACGGGAAAATAAAGCAGATTAGAGTTTTGAAAACGGTTTGAGCCTGTGCCAAAACAGGATCTAGATGGAACTATCATAATCTAATCGTTAATAAACTTTCCAAACTGTGTTTCAATGGAACAACATACGGAACGGAAATTTAATGCGGAAAATGGAGCTTTCGAGTGGGAAAATGGGACAGATGAAAACGCCCACGGGCCTCCCAATTGTCACAGATTGTCGATTAGAAAGATACATTGTACGTGGTTCGTCCCCGCAACCCTTGACAAGTGCTTACGATCCCCGAATCGGTCAACTGCACAAAACCGACGGTTATTTGGTTATTTTAGCTGAGCTCGTCAGGAATGCGAACGGCATTCTGGCGAGCCCGGGTTCGCTGTGGAAGTGATATAATTAAAAGCAGATCAACTGATGATGGAAATGACTTCGTCTCGATCGCCCGGGATCGGGGCTTTTGGCGCAACATTTCGCACGCTTCTTCCCCGGCAGAAGCGATGTCAAGCAAAACGGCATCCGGACAGAGTGGAGCACACAAAACACAATCGCATCCGGCCGAAGTCGTTCGCATTAATTTTCCGACTGCACGACTGCAATCTTTGAAACTTGCATATAAATGCCTATTTATATCGGCCATCTATTGACCGGATGGACAAGCTTCGGAAGGCCGGCTAAATTGTTGCTCGATGTTGAGTGCCGCCCCATTTGGAGCCAGGGCGTTCGACTCGCGCCCACAGAACGGTCCATTCCAAAGGCACCAAAAAGCCCCGGCCGCTGGAAAAGCGCTGGTACCGAAACTAATTAATTCATGATAAAACGCAAGATTGCACTTCCCGTTCCCGAATGTCTGGCTCGCTGGGCAGCACCGAATTATGCCGTCCAAAAGTCCTAGTCTGCCATTGCGTGGGAAAAGAGCCGTTGCGTTCTGGCGCACACTGGGACCGTTGATAGCGATTGGAGATTGGGAACAAACGGAAACCCCTCCAGCTTGAACAGGGGCCTTTTGTATTGCTGGTACAATTTTGTACCAACGGAGTTCTTTCGAAGACTCGCGGAAAAGGATGCGCAACATGTACGCGTGAAGGCCGTCAGGATTTCACGCTCAACATGAGAGATATGGTTGTAATTGGTAATTTTCTCACGCAAGCGGCCCTTTTTCTGCTTTTATCTGCCATAAACAAAATCTATCTATGCCCCTGAGGGTTTCATTCAAAATATTGTACAATTTGGCGAAATTCTCTGGTTGAACATGTTTAACAACTACATTGAAAATGATACCTTGTTGCAATTGAGCATAAGACGTAAAGTGAGATTTGAACATCCAATGTTTTCCATTCCAAACGTCTGAGAAAATCAATAAAGGTACAGTTGCGTACGTAGAAAAATAAAAATTTAAAGCTTTTTGTACAAATCTCCTTTTTAAAAAATTAAAATAAGTAGCAAATTGCATAACTATTCTATTTATAAACTTTATTTTGCTTATCAATTCTTGATGCACAATCAATTTACTTTTTAACCCTAACGTGTCTCATTTATGTCTTGTGTTTAAATTTAAAGATTTTAAAAGAGACAAACGAAATCCAGCAAAACGAATAGTTTTAAATTCTATGAATGCAGAAATAGATAAAAAAAGTGTTGGCGGAAACCATTTCTATGTATAACACCATTCTTGCCTTTAGAACAATAATCGTGAATGAAGCATGTGGTGGTTTTTTATACGAGAAAATATGGTACTCGGTAATATTGTTGTTAGCAACTGGGATTTTAAACAATGTAAAATATATTCGATTGAAAAATGTTATTAAGATTTCATTGAATTTTCCCATCCATCAAAATGTAGTTTAAAATTGTTCACATTCGAAGCGAGAGGTTTCACCAAAACTAAAATTGAAGCTTCTTTTGTTACAAAATACCACAATACTTAGGTATCGGGTTGTGCTTGACAGCATTTTTAAAATACGTAAACTTAACTTTGAGTCCCAGAGTAAAATAAAAATCCTTGTGATACAATTTTTGCCCATGGAAAATAAAATTTTAGAAATAGTTTTAAGAAACATTAAAACGGAAAGATAACATATTGGATAAATAAACTACTGCTAAAAATATCGACTATTATTTCAATCGAAAAACTCCAAATGGCATTTCGTAATTGTATTTGACACACTAGAGTTACTTGCATTACTGCAGAGCTCTGTTAGACGGACTGCAGCCTGATTGACAGTCATTACCTTCGGCCTCTTCCAACGATAAATGGGGCATTGGGTGGCCTCGCTGGATCGTTTCCAAGAAACATCCCTGGCAAACGTAAATTGCCCTCATTTAGCGAGCGCTTTGCCCGTTCATCGATCGATTATTCCAATTATCGAAACAGATCGAAGCAGTAACGATAATCAGGCACGGCGAAAGGTACGGTTCGTCCCTGACCGACACTTTGCTTGCGTCTAATCATCCCAATCCACACTTTGCTGGGCAGTTGTCAGTTATAATTGATTAGAGTTTGTTTGATGAAAGTTTAAAGGATGGTGGGTTGAGGGATTATTAATGGGACCAACAATTCGGTCGTTGTCAAGCAAAATTGTTTGCCCATTCCAGGGAAACACATCTTGGAAGGAAAAATGTGTCGGCTACAAACAGGAATGCCTAGATGATCAAGTGCCCGAGTCACCTTGGCAATTAGCACCGCACCGAAACGGCCACGTGTTGCTAATTAGATTTGTGTTATAATCGGGGGAGAATTTTTACGCTCGAAGCGACAGGAATGCAATTGATTACTCGTGCATCGTGCCTGCCTGAGTGCACTCGAAGGATAAGCTTTCCCGCCCGGTTTTACATACGATCTGGAGCTGGCCAAGGAGGCTAGAAAGTGATTATCACATTTGTGGAGTGATTTGCGTCGATTCGATTTCGACCAGTACGGTACGCGTGAGTAATGCAATTTGCGGCCTGCGGAAATGTTTGTTTATGCTTGAGTGGATGATTATGTAACTGGGATCAAAGGGAAGTACGCTTTTGTGTGCAATTGTTATGAAAAGTTTCTTAACACAAGGAGCATAATTGATTTGCAGAACTTTCCTTTCTGGCTTTAAAAGATACATTTTCGTACGTCATAACGCTACACTTGATAATTTGAACTAAATATTTCTTAGCAATTGAGAGAAGCATGAACTAACAAAGCGTAATAAAAAGCATTTTGTACAATCATATAGACTTATCCTTTTTTTCAAGTACCCTTTAACTGAAACGTAAATAGAAACTTCAAACAAATCCACCCTTATTGTAGGCAGTAACCCAACTCGACGAATTTATGAATTTGAGGTAAGAGAAAGTACTTGATAAAAGCGACACAGAAGAACTAAAGGAACAATTATGCCTTCAAAAAAGCTCGAATTGGGATCAACGTGCCCGAAAAATCCCCACGGGCCTAACGGACACCAGCCATTGCTGTCTAGGCTCGCCGTTAGTACTTGCCTAATTAATTGTCCTCAAGGTATTTTCGACTTCAAAGCTGATGCGGCGTGATAATTTGGAATTCGCGCGCATTCGGGCTTTTCCTAACCGTCGGTTTTGTTACGTTTTTGTCGAAGTTTGGTGCTGATTGGATGAAATATAACTTGGTAAAAGTATACCAACGTAAAACGGGATATTGCATAACTGTTCTGTATCCTGAAAAAGTAAAACGTGTCGTTGGAGTATAATATACAGCTTAAACAGTGCCTAATATCCAGTACTGCTCGCTACGATCTTCCCAATGACAGTTTAGGACAGCGTGCCGTGTGTTTAACCGGCCATCATATGATTAATGACCCTTCATTAAAATCTCCATCTGCCGGAGATGGTGTTCGGCCTTAAGGTAAAGCCACGGCACTAAGCAGCGACCGAAGAGTCCCCTCTTTGCGTGAGGTTTCGGGCGATATGATTTTATCCTCATCAACGTCACCAGCAGCTATTGAAAAACGATTTCCCCCAACGTCAGCTGGCGCAGTTTTACTGCTTGCGGTCATTACGGTTCAATAGCAGCTGGGGTAGAGAAGGGCAGATTCTAATGTTTCGCTTACTTGCGAAATCGAGCTGTTGCTGGCGAAATGGGTGAAAAGTCTGTTAAATAAAATTTCTTGTGCTTGGGAAATTATTTCCTTTTTGGTAAGTTTTTTATTCCAACGTATTTACCCCGTGTAAATTGTGCTGTGCACTCATTTCACGGGACAAAATCTGCTTCTTTAATCTCGCCAAGTCATTCGTAAGCATTGCCCGACTTCCAACCTTACCAGCAAGGAATCGATGATGCTATCTGCGAAGCAATCACAGCCTTGTTTGCATTTAATTAAAGTGCAGCGATTTCGCTCCAATTAAATTATTTTGCATTACACGAAACAGACATCAGGATGGGGCTTTCGCCCCGTAACCGGGGAACCCGTTTCCATTTTCGTACTGTTGTTCGTTCGCTCGCATCCCGAGCAGCTGCAACCGTGGCGCCATTGTGGAAAAAGAAAGCGACCCAGAGAAATGCACTATTGTTACCGAGGGCCAAATGCGAAACGAAGACCCGTAACGAGAGCTCGACAGAAAAATGGAAAATAAAATAAAAGAATTGACCAACATACTGCAGCAGCAGCACGTGGCCGAAGCACATGGGACGAGGGAAAACGATGCATCCGGGTACCTCATCCACTGGCAGCGAGTGGGTGGGTATCCTTCCATTCGGATTATTCACATTACCCATCGGAGTTGGAGTGGTCGGTAGCCGGCGAGCTTTCATTAGAAGTAAACGAACCCTGAAAATGCTCGTTTCACTTTGCACCTGTTAGTTGGTGCTGTTGCCTTGCTTCCGATGCGGTTGGAGGTCTGATTGTGAACATGTTAGTTTTAACCAA
This sequence comes from Anopheles sinensis, assembly GCA_000441895.2. Taxonomy (NCBI): domain Eukaryota; kingdom Metazoa; phylum Arthropoda; class Insecta; order Diptera; family Culicidae; genus Anopheles; species Anopheles sinensis. The sequence continues at coordinate 846,508 of KE525337.1, read as the reverse complement.
CCCGTTGCTGCTGGTGCGCTGAAATTCCGTCGTTCTACTCGATTAGTGCAGTTTCAGCCCTTCACACATTTAATTAAAGCCGGGTGGGATCTTAGTCAAAAGGAAGCGCCAGCGGGGAAAAGGATTTTTCAAACGAGAAAATAAAACCACCCTTCATTGACAGGAACTGTAACATGGTAATTAAAATAGGAAAGAGTTGTTGAGTCAATAGGAATGGAGGATATATGGGTTATCTAGTGAAAGGCACACGCGTAGAACAAAATTGTACCTTGTGCATGATTTGGGTTTTTGCATGTCGCCCAGCTTCCTAACATTCCTAAATTTACTAGTTTTATTTTAAGTAAGACCGAACGCATAGTGACCTACTCAATTCTCAGTCAATAAAAAAAATTGTAGTCGTTGCAGCTGCCCCAAAAAACTACCCTTCCACCTTTGGTGGCAGACTGACTGAAAATCCAACACACTGCATCTTTTTATTAACCGTCGTGATTATCCTCAAGCGAAAGGAAATTCCCGATCAAACCCGGCCCGAGGTCGGCGGCACAGCTGGCCAGACACGCCGAACCACCGATGAACCGGTTCGTTCGGTACACGAATCGTGTCCCGATCATCCCAAAGACGAAGTATTCCTTTGGGGAGGTTTTGCAGCATCCTTTTGTCATGCGCAAAGGGAAAACGGTTACTTCCCCGTTTGAGTTACCAACTGGTACTCGTGGTGAATGCACCCGGAATGCTGCCAGGAGAAACAAGTTACAATTGCTTCCTCAAAATGAACCTTTCCAGTCTATTCAGTTCATCCGATTGCATCATTGCACTCTGTTTTTTACCAATTGTAAATCCAGGACCTAAAAGAAAATTAACATTTAAAAACTAGATACAACGAACAGTGGAAAAAAGTAAATTTAAAAAAAAGGCGCAATATTTGGCATTAACAATTTGAAACACATTCAATGTACTAACACAGCCAAAAAACATTTCAAATAAGACAGTCCTGTTTTGAAGCGCTGTAATTTTTTTACGCTCTGAACACACAATTTAACGATTGAAAACACATTTTTAATTTTTTACAAAAGCGTTTCATTAACACTACAATCCAAATAGGGGTCGTATGGACCCAAACGCGATTTTCACATTTAATATCTCAAAACGGCTGAATATTTTTTCAAAAAATAAAATAAAAATTTAAAAATCCTAAGACAAATAATTTCAGTTTTTTTTTGTTGGAACAATTCAATTGTTTTTCTACACGCTGTAACTTTGTTAGTTTTCAAGATTTTTTAAATCCGTTCCGAGCTTGCCAGGATTTTTCCCTTTACAAAAGTGGATAGTTAATCCTCTCATGCGAGAAAGGTTACGGTCTCGGTTCGAATTCGAAGCCACGCCGTCGTGGTAGAGCCCCGGTAAAAAAATATTTTCCACGTGTATGACACCCACTTTTTTCATCCTCGATTATTGCTTCGATAAGTACCACCGATGTTATACACGTATTGCTGCATTCCTCTTGCTTTCTAAATAGTATAATTAAGAAGTGAAAGCAATAACATTTGCTCTTTTTACTGGCGCTAATGAGGTACAAAAAGGAATTTAATCATTGGAATCGAAAAACGATGTGGGAACCGAAGTAGATTTACCAATTTTAAATTAATCGAACACCACTGTAATTCAATTGTGTTGAAGTAACGATACTGTAACTATCAGTGATATGTAAAATTATAAAACATTAGTTAGTCTAGCACAAAAAAAAACTAGATTTAGAACTGTAGTTTACCAGGTTGTCCTGGTCCATCTGGAGTACGAGCAGATCTTCTCATACTTGTTCCCTTTAAATTGATTACCTTTAAATGAAAAGCACAGTTAGATAATTAATGAAAAGTATATGTAAAATATTGGTTGTCGGCTTAAGGTAATACCGAAAAATTGCATTGTTATTGGTTACAAAAATGGTTAAACTCAACCTATCGAATGAAAACACATTTTCGTTTGAAATTCCTTTCTTCCCGGATGAAATCAGGTAAATAAGCTGGACAGTAGTAAGGCTAAGGTCTAACATTAGTTTCGAGATTTTAAGCAAAAAGTAAATAATTCATTCATTGATCCTTTTGATAAAGGATAACATATTGATCCATTTTCAGCTGTTTCTTTCTTAAACGATGTAGTAATGACTAGTGGCAAAATTAGTCTCATTGACGGTTTATTGTATGCGTAGCATTTCACAGTGTTCTGATTCAAAATTCCCAAAACAACCGTACGTACACACCACCCCACCACGTGCTGCTGCTGCTGCTGCCGCCGCTGGTACTTAACGGTAACGGCGCATATGCAGACGGTTGCGACGACGCCAGCATGCACGACGAGATCCACCAATGGTCTGCGAGTAGCGGTAGCCCTTGCCCAGACCGCGGGATTTCTTTCCAGCCGACGTCAGACCACGAAGCTCACGGTGCTTGTGCACGGCGTTGCAAATCCAGTTCACCTTCGGGTCACGGCGGATGGCGTTGTGGGCCGTATCGACCATGATGACCTCGTAGTACTTGTGGGACGCATCCTGGGCAACCCAGTACGAGTTCAGTACGCGAAGACCTCCGACGCGGCGACCGACACGTTCCTATAGAATGGGTTAGCGCCGGGAAAAAAGAAGTCACACAAGCAAACAAATAGGTTAGGAACGTGAACCGATACTGAACGTAAACACGTGTGGAAACGTCAAACTTGTAAACAGACTGTTTTTAAGGTTAGGTTGCTGCTTTCAGACATCCAAGGAAGGTAAAAGTGGAATATAATTCATATGGTCTTTTGGCCATCGTGAAACAAGTTGTTTTCATCAATACGGCAACCTGGGACAATTTTGTGCAATACAACCCGGTGCACTAAAACTTACCTCGGCGACGGACTGCAGGCAGCGGGTCGGCTTCAGCTCGTTGACACCGTGGCTCTTGGGCTTGCCGTACGTGCAACCCTTGGGGACCGGGCGTTTACGGCCACCGCGACGTACGCGGATGCGGAAGATGGAATAGCCCTGCTTGGCACGGTATCCCAGACGGCGTGCCTTGTCCGGGCGAGACGGACGCGGGGCGCGGTGGAATTTGGTCATCTGGCGGTACTGCCAGACGCGGATACGCAGCAGATAGCGCATCACATCGCTCTGCTTCTTGCGGTACAGCTCCTGGACGTATCTGTATGCCCCCATGGTTTATTACGTTTGAGGATAGACCCTAGCAACGAAATCAAGCAGTTTTGATCAGAAGTCACATCATCGGTCTATCCTACCGCCACCACAAAGGTGGAACACGGTAGTGTGGCATAGCCGCGGGGGGAATGATGAGATGAGACGAATCATACTAACCTAAAAAGAGAAGAAAACAATTATAAGACAACTAGTTTTCGGTATTGTTGCTTTCCTCGTGCATTGGAAGTAACAAAAGTTAAGAACGCTACGAAAATTGTGTTAATTTTCACGAAAATTGGTTCCCACAACTTGCAACGCGTCTTACCTCGTGGACAGTTGTGCTGAAAAAGACACTTTCGAGAATTGACACCCCGTTTTCCAACTCGTTGCAAGTAGTGTTGGCAGAATCGGGATTTGGAAGACTCAAAGATTCGATCCTTAGAGGGATTCTAAAGATTCAAATCCCATTTGACGGATTCTAAAGATTTGATTCGATTGGGATTGGGAATCTGTTTTGATTTGTTTGGGATTCGAATCTGTTTTGATTTGTTAGGGACTGTATTTGATTTCATTCAGACTTGATCTGAATCTATTTGAATTTGATGTGACTCGATCCATACACGTGGTGAGTCGCATTAGTCACGTAGAGAGTCGATGTTGAGACAACGGTTCTTAGCGATTCAGTTAAGTCGAAGCGAACATTGGATAGAATTGATTGTACATAGGTTGAGTTTCTCCCGCGATTTAACTTAGGTTCGAGAAAAAATCGAGAACCTATTTTAAACAAAGAAAGACAGTAGAACTTCGATTAACTGAGGAGTTCTACCATTATATTTATCTCACGCAGTGACAATGATTCAGAACAGGACCTGTTTTACTTGTTAAGTGTATTTTTGTACAAATAAAGACTCGTCATTGAGAATCGCGATTCATGATCAACAGAACTACTAACAGCGGTGAACCTCACATTGGAAATGTGCGACATGCTTTAATTACGCAAAAAGCGAGTTGTCAGTATTGATCTGATTAGGGTTTAGATTAGGATAACATATTTCCAGACCGCCGTTGATTTGTTGATCACCACGACTGTTTGACGGATTGGGATTCAGATTTGGTGATTTGAGTGCCAAGCAGAGATTCGATACCCTCATCACTAGAACAAGCCGATAGCACAGCTTGGCATAAACAAACTTCAAAAACCTTGGTCACAGCCTGAAATATTGGCTGAAATAGCTAATTTTTTAATAACTTTTTAGTTCCTGAACCGATTTGCACAAGTGACCCCTCAAATGAAAGGTATTTTCAAGACGCGTAACTTTGTTGAAGGTAAAATTTAACCATCGTTTGTTGTTTGGAGAAAACCGGGGGCCGGGCGAGAGAAGGGCGAAAATCAAAGGAACCTTGGTTTGCGAAGTAGGCTTTTAAAAACCTATTTTGCAAATAACTTGTTTGTTTCTCAACCGATTCGGACAAATGACCCCTCAAACGAATGGTCTTGAGAAGACGCGCAACTCTGTGTGAAGTATGTTACCAAAAATTGACCATCTTTTCTAGTTTTTCTAGCACTGCTCTTCGGGCGAAGAGAGGACGATGGTCTCTCTCGATCTCCGAACCGGGTCACAAACACATTTGCAACCGGTACACCAACACATCGGCAAAGCGTGTATGGACACGAACCGGGAAAAAGCGGTTTACCGGTTCGGTACCGGTTCGTAGAACAAGACCCGGTATGTTAACAATTTGCGGAAATCGAGAGCGGATTTGCCTGCAATAGCCCGCCGCATCGGCAATATGATTGAAAACGCCTTTATGTAAATCTACAATTGTCGAATTGTTACTTTAGAAATTGGTTTAATTAGGATTTTCATTAGTTTCGCGTATGACTTGTGAAAAAGTCTAAAGCCTTTGCTCTAAGTGGCCGACCGACCGACGCGGTTGCGGTATGATAAGCATTAACGACGATATGATAAGCATTCACGACTATTTGATTAAATTTCAATGTATTAAGTCATTTCCCCTGACTCTAGTTCGGGGCAGAGCATCCGAAAATCCGCTTTGACACCAGATTAACCGCACTCGCTTCGCACGTGTCCTCCGTGCACATGTTGATTCCTTTTCGATGAACTTCTTAGCCCTTCGCAATGTTCACCAGATTTCCAAGCGAAGGGTCACCTAGCAATGAAGGATCATTGCGCGTTAACGATACAACCCTCAATTAAAAAGGCCTCATAACATCAGACATTTTCGCTCCGCGATAAAGCTGAAAGAGCTGGCAAAATAACAAATCACTGTTTCAGCCGATCGTGGCGATAGATTCAATTTGAATGTTACCGCTGGAACGCAGCTATTACAACATAACGGGAAACATGTATCATTGCAACGGCACATATTGCCATTTTCAAGTAAAAAAACCAGTAAACCCAGCAAGTTCGATGGCACATCATGATACGACGGATTGGGATTCGGATTAGGAGGTCCGGATCTCAGAATGGATTTGAATCGAAAGATTCGAATCCCATCAGGGATTTGGTTTTCCCATCACTAGATGCAATGTCGAAGCTGGAAGTCAGTTTGAATATTTTATTTCAAACCGGTTTCAAACCTCAACACAAAGCAAAGTCAACCCATGCTTCAAAACTGAAACAACACATCGATATGCACTAGTTGAGGAGTTCACCACAGCGCGTGACAATTTAAAACTTTTTTCACCTCACCTCCACATGTTTCGTACATTTCTGTTATTTAATTTTTTATTGGAAATTATTTCAATAAAATCAGTTCCTGTTTTTTAATCCTAACTGCTTAATAGTAGTAAAGATCTAATCCACCAATTTCTAGAATTATTACAAATTTGATTGCAATAGCCCTAATGCATTTGGCAATCGATAGTAAGCTGTTAGTAATATTGGAACTGGATTCGAATACATACGATTAACGTATGGATATAACGTACATGCATGCTACAAGTAAATCTAAATAAAAATCCCCATGATCTCCTTCGCATAGATCTGCAACGTGACGGACAGTAGCTTAAAAGAGGTGAATCCCCCATCTAGCTCATTTTTTTTTTTAAACAAGCCAATTTGCAACTTATCTCGGGTTGCGGTTTTCTTATTTTTCTTATGAGTTGCACGTATAAAACACCAAGTATATAAAGGATCAACGGACACAGAAAAGTAGTTCATTTTATCCACGTGATACGGTGTTTAAAATGTTGTGCAGTGTACGGTGGAATGTGGTTTTAGTTGCATTATGCTTCATTACTCCTATGCGGTGTAAAAGTAATGAAACTGACCTAAGAACGGACAACAAGCAGCAAACAGGTTTTTCTTTTGAATTTATTATGAGCAAGCTGCAAGTACTCGAGTATGACATGATGCAGAAGGATCAACAAAGCAAGGAGATGATCAACTCGCTATCATCCAATGTAGCAAATTTGTTAAAGTCCGTCGAACAGCTCACCGGACTGGCACAGCCTTTACTCAGTGAAATCCTTGGAAGTAATTACACATCGTGCAAAATGCGCCCTTTACTCGACTCTGGAGTGTATCAAATTCAGCCTGAAAAACCGTTCAAGAAACCGATGAGCGTGTTGTGCGATCAAAACTACATGTCCGGTGGATGGACCGTTATGCTAAACCGGTTCGACGGGTCGGTAAATTTTTACCGCGGCTGGCAGGAGTATAAGAACGGCTTCGGTAGTTTAGAGGGAGAGTTCTGGTTGGGTTTGGATCGCATCCATCAGCTGACCGCCTCGAAGCCACACGAACTAGTGGTGCTGCTGGAAGACTACGATGGGAACAAGACGCATGCAAAGTATAATCTTTTTGAGATTGGAGACGAGGGACAAAAGTATGCGTTAAAGTCGCTCGGAGGGTATTCGGGAACAGCTGGCAATGCGATGAATGATCTGGTAGGAATGCACTTTACAACTCTTGATGCCGATAACGACGTGTGGAACAAGAACTGCGCTGTTTCATTCACCGGTGCATGGTGGTATAAAGATTGCCATAGGAGGTACGTTCTTTATTAAACTTTCTTTCAGTTTTTCACGAATCTAACTTTTATCTATGTTTTCATCACAACAGCAATCTGAATGGAAAATATTTACGAGGAGAAACGAAAGAGTTCGCTACGGGCATGGTGTGGCAGCCTTTTCGTGGATATCATCATTCTCTGAAAACGGCGAAAATGATGATCAGGCCGTTGAATTGATGGGGTGTTCAAACTACGAAACATTTGGTTTATTAGATTTTAAACTCATTTCAAAGAATACTGGTCAATACGATTAATCAAAGAGAAAAATATATTCACATTGTAAAAAATAAGAGGTATGCTACTTAATTTTTCGAATGGTCTAAGTTATTTCGTTTGCTAGTAATTTCTTTTTTTAGTAGTATTCTTCAAAATTGTAGTAGTGATGGCAAACCTGCACGTAAGGATCTACACATGGAGACTCTTTTACATGACATAAAGGAACCAATTTTACAGCGCTGGATTCTGATAACAATAAAAATGCTAAAAACCTTATGCTGGTTCAAGGTTGTCTCGATATCTAAGAAACAACTTAAATATAATAGTTTATTTAAGTTAAGTTAGAGCAGAATTCATCTGATTTAACTTTCCGGCAGCAACGTCAACGGAAAATATTTGCGAGGATGTATAAAAAAAAAGCAACGGGAATGGCTTGGAACTAATTTCGTGTACACTAATATTCACAGAAACCTTCAAAATACTGGTAACAACTATAGGGTCATAAATAAAAGTTATAGCAAATAACTAGAAAAATTAAAGGGAACATCCGTATTTATCGATGCACGTACTTTCACTAGGATTGGATAACTTATCACTTATCTAGTTTGAAATTGACATTAACAAATTCAAGTAATACATTTCGTTCGCTTGTGCAATAAAGCAGTTACTCGTTTTCATACTGCTTGTTCCATGAGCTTTTAAGATATCGTTTTGCGACAACAGGCGATCGAGACTGTTATTTTTAAACTGAAAAACATGAACCATTTTCAATGTTAGTTTATAAATAAACAAAAACAAATAAAAAAGAGTTTAACCTTAGCAAACTGTAAACCATGCTAGTCATCATACTGTAAGGCATACATTTAATGGAAGCATCATACAAACACATTTTAAAACCTTAGTTTTTGTTTCATAACATGCAGTTCTATTATTGTTTAATTTTTTCAAGATAGAATATGTCTTTTATCCATTCATGAAACAAGTGTTAGCAACCCGTGGGAACTGGCTTGTGATTCCCCGAAACACGATAAGAAGCGTAATAGAAAATAAAAATCCCCGGATGCTGCAACGTTGAGCATCTTTCCCTGCCATGGTGCGAAAAAAGTTTACTCGTTTCTTGCTGCCAATTCTATGGGGCGGGATAGCCCTCATTACCAGCAAGCCGTGTCTTTGGAAACGTGGAGCAAATTTGGTACCAGCAAGACTGGATATATAAACGATCACCAGGCCGAACCGACTAAAGTTAGTTTTACCATTAACAACGAGAGATCAACATGTCTCAACTCAGAGGGTCGCTTTTTGCTGTAGCAGTGATTTGCGTTGGGGTTGCATCGGTAAAGTGTGAAACAAATGCGAGTGGTTTCTCGTTCGAGATGATCATGACAAAGCTGCAGGTGCTCGAGTATCACATCATGCAGAAAGATCTTCAAGTGGATGAACGAATCACCGTACTGTCTTCAAATGTGGCCAATCTGGTGAAGTCCGTCGAGCAGTTCTCTTGGGTGACCCAACTAACTGGAGAAACCGTCAACCAGCTTGGATTCAATGGCAAGCAGGTTGCTCATAATCTGAGTCTCATACAACGTGATCTTAGAGATGTTATAGCGGAACAGAAGCTGCTCCTAAGCACCCAACAGTTTGGAGAATATTTAATCCAAGGAGGATGTCAAACTAATAATATCTCACAGCTCAGTGTGAAACGTGACAGCAGGTATACTTCATGCCGCAGTTTGCCTTTCCATTTATCTGGAATATACCAGATTCAACCAGAGAAACCCTTCAAAGAACCGATGAGCGTGCTCTGCGATCAAGAGTACGAGTCCGGTGGATGGACAGTGATTCAGTATCGCTTTGATGGTACGGTGAACTTCTACCGTGGCTGGCAGGAGTATAAGAACGGTTTCGGCAGCCTAGAAGGCGAGTTCTGGTTGGGGATAGATCGCATCCGTCAGCTGACCGCGTCGAAACCACACGAACTAGTGGTGCTGCTGGAAGACTACGATGGAAATAAGACATACGCAAAGTACGATCGCTTTGAGATTGGAGACGAGGGCCAGAAGTATGTCTTGAAGACGTTGGGGACTTATTCGGGAACGGCGGGAGACTCATTGACAGAACTGGTAGGGATGAAGTTCACCACACTGGACGCTGATAACGATACATGGGATAAAAATTGCGCGGTTGAGTATACTGGAGCGTGGTGGTACACCGCTTGCCATAAGAGGTTTGTATTGAAACGCATGTGTATGTTGAGATTTCTTCCAGACTTGTCTAAACTTTCACTTTTGTTATCATTGCACCAGTAATCTGAATGGAAAGTACTTACGAGGAGAAACGAAAGAGTTCGCTACGGGCATGGTGTGGCAGACGTTTCGCGGATATCATCATGCACTGAAGATGTCGAAAATGATGGTGAGGCCATTGAGTCTATGATGGCCCCTACCGAGAAAATGCTTGTTTTAAGTTGTAATATTAAACTTATGATATAAATGGTATAGTACCAAATAATATGTTAGTCTTAACGGATTTCAAACAGTTGTACAGTTGTACGATAATAGCATGTATATATAAAAAAAGAGATGATAAAAATGGGATGTATGATTCGGGAAAGCACATTTTCATAAAAATAAAAAAAGCTCATACAAACTTGTAATCTGGAATGTGTTTAACCAGAAGAAGTATAACAAGAATGAACAACATAAATAAAATGAAATGAAAAAAAAATAAGAAAAGGTTCGGTTTCTGATAACGACCTCATATACCGCAGCGCTCATGTATATTTATATACCCAAATTTTCAGGTTACAATGGTATACAAAACCCGACATAATTTGTTTGGTTTTGTGGTTGACTTTGAAATGATCCCTTGTGATGATAATCACACAACGATATATAAACGATTTGAATGGTCACGGAGCTCAGTACGTGTTGTGATTAATTCGCGAAGTTAACACCCTAATGAACATCAAGATGTTAAAACTCAGAATTCTTATTGGTTTGATGGCTTGTTTCGAATCTGCGCTTGTTCAGTGTTCAACCAACGAATCTAGTTCGGTTTTATCTCCAAGTGGATTTTCATTTGAAGTGATCATGACAAAGCTACAGGTGCTCGAGTATCACATCATACAGAAAGATCTCCAAGCAGACGAACGAATCACTGTATTGTCTTCCAACGTAAAGAGTCTAGTGAGAGACGTCGAGCAATTATCATGGATTTTGCAACAGACGGCAGAAACCGTTAACCAGCTTGGATTCAACGCCAAGCAGATTGCTCATAATCTGAGTCTCATCCAGCGCGATATTAAAGATGTTACATCGGAACAGAAGCTGCTCCTAAGCACCCAACAGTTTGGGGAATATTTGATCCAAGGCGGATGTCAAACTAATAACATCTCAAAGCTCAGTGTGAGTCGTGACAGCAGGTATACTTCATGCCGCAGTTTGCCTTTCCATTTATCTGGGATATACCAAATTCAACCTGAGAAACCCTTCAAAAAACCGATGAGCGTGCTATGCGATCAAGAGTACGAAGGCGGAGGATGGACAGTGATTCAGAACCGTTTTGACGGTTCGGTGAACTTCTACCGTGACTGGAACGAGTACAAAGAAGGATTCGGCCATTTGGAGGGCGAGTTCTGGTTGGGCTTGGATCGCATCCATCAACTGACCGCGTCGAAGTCACACGAATTGGTGATTGTGCTAGAAGACTACGATGGAAATAAGACATACGCGAAGTACGATCGCTTTGAGATTGGGGACGAGGGTCAGAAGTATGTCTTGAAGACGTTGGGGACTTATTCGGGAACGGCGGGAGATTCCCTATCAAACCTCAATGGAATGAAGTTCACCACACTGGACGCTGATAACGACACATGGGCGAAGAACTGCGCGGTTGAGTTCACTGGAGCGTGGTGGTATGCGGCTTGCCACAAGAGGTATGAATGATACAACATTAAAACAGCAATTGTGTTTTACTCATACTTTTCATTTTTATATTTTCATCAGTAATCTCAATGGGCGATATTTGCGCGGAGCAACGAAGGAATCATGGGCTGGACTGGTTTGGCATACGTTCCGTGGAGAAAATTATTCGTTGAAGTCTTCAAAGATGATGATCAGGGAAAAGACAACGTAGCGCGTAAAATGTGTGGTAAATGCAAATCAAGATATGCATTATTGAACATTTAGTACTCCTCCTTTCCAGGTTCTTTATCTTCATTATCTCCTAGATCAATTTAATTCTGTGTGTTCGAACCAAAAAAGCTCTTTTCGCTGCGAAACCTATTGTACAAAGATATTAAGATCCCACACCATAAAGTGTTTCACAACGCTCTTGTCAAATCATCGAATGAGGATGTCAAACTGAACAGTCACAATGCAAATGAAATGCAATGAAGAACTATATCAACCGGTAAAGAGGTTAAAATCTTCTTGCTTCCTCCTTTGATTATTGTTTCTCCTTCTTTGGCAACCGAAATACTCATAGGCTGCTTCATTGGAAACAGCTTTTTGAATAGCGACCGATCGTTAGACATGTGTTCGGACGATCCCGAGTCAACTATCCAGCTTGCTTCCGCGAATTTGTCTTTTTCTCCTACAAAGAAACAAACTTCACTCTTGCTTAGCTGCGCGTTATTTCCTTTGAAATTTCGTTTATTCTTTTCCGGGCAATCGGCGATTTTATGTCCCTCTCGATGGCATCCATAGCATTTCCACACGATGGTTTTCTTCTTATTGTTCTTTGGTGGTTTCCTCACGCTGGTTCCGGAAAAAGCTGCACCATTTGTTTTGGATTCACTTCGCGACACTACACTTTCCTTAGAACTTAGCTTGATTTCTTCATCAAGTAA
>KE525337.1:794948-829237 GCA_000441895.2 Anopheles sinensis | reverse complement strand
AAGAGTCTTGTAAGCCTAAAAGTAAAGCTTATGTTAATTAGGTATCATGTTTCGATCTAGATTTACTCGAATTTGATCTTTCTAGATCAACCTAGTGCATTAGTAAAAAAAAAATACAATTGAGACAAAGCGCAGGAAATTTAAAAAAATGATCTAAGCATCCGATTGCTCCACTGTGGAGCACCTGACTGACAGCCAATAACACTAGCGGAAAATAAACGGGGTCCCTATGCTACACCCGAGGAAACAAGAATAGCACCACCCTGGTTTTTGCCGATATTTTTTTAATGTCCATAAATTTTGAGCTTTTTCCAGTTTGGAACGTTAGCTTAATCAGTTTTACAACTTTTCAGTGAGTTAAGATCGTATTATTTTGGTCTTTTAACGTTTAAGTCAAATAATTCACTATAAAGCATGGAAGTAAAAATAGCACCACTTTGGTTTTTGTTCAGCAATTGCAAATATTTCAACATATAACAATTTTAAGTGGATTTTAAGGATATCATTAGTTAGAATAGAGCTCAAACTATAGAAATTCAGTTTTATTAGTCGTGATTTATTTGGTCTTTTTATTCATTTAGCAGAAATGGGTCAAGAACAACATCATTTTATCAAAACTGACTAAAACATCAAATCTGATCATGATGCAGCTCTCTGCATACATGAAAACTGGTTTAAAAATATTCTTACTACTTATCATAGCAAAACAGTTCATGAAAAATTCCGGTAACGGCGGCCACAAGCATCAATGTGGGAGTGAAACCCTGGTTACAGTGATAGATAGGCGAATTATGTATAAAAAAGTATTTAAAAAGAGAAGAACAGCATCGGTAAATCATGTGGAATTCTTCATAAGGTGCCACCAAGACATGTGCAGCAAATTATGTTAAGCGGGGAAACCACAAGTGGCCAGAAAGATTCCGCAAGCCCATCATGACAGAGCGACATGAACTAAATCGGTTCAAAGTCGCTGTAAGGTGTATATCTTGGTGCAAAACATGATAAAAAGTGCTTTTTCAACAAAATAAAGTTTATTCTTCGTTTTTAAGATGTTTGGCAATACTTTTGGCACGATTTTGAACAAGAACCTGGTGCTAAAGTGAGCCGGTACATTGATGATTTTAAACCATTGATATGGGGAGATTCCTCACTGCGGTGAAAGCTTGCCTTGCCGTGGATCTGAGTGAGAACGATATCGAATACACTAGAAACAAAGTTAATTAGCCAAAATGAGTGTTTGATGGGCTTGGACTGCGTTTTGCAGCAGAATAATGGTGGAATTCACAAGTTTATGCTGTCTTTAGGTTGGTTTCCTAACAACGAACTGACATTTCAGGGTGGCCAATAGACTCTCTGTGTCCTAATCTCATTAAAAAGCTTTGGCCTATTCATGATCATCGTGGTTGCCTTCAAATTTCAATTAGTTAAGCAACAATTACGTGCCAAGTCGTATTTGTGAAAGTTGCGAGCATCACGAGCAGAATTCCCTCGAAAAAATAATTTGTTGCCTACAAATCTCCGTATATTGAAGAGATTAGTTACAAATACTCATAAACTTACTAAAAACATCATTTTATTTTATGTCAATTGAGTTTTTGTTAGAATATCTTCAATCAATGAACAAAAACCAAAGTGGTGCTATTCTTACTTCCAGGCCATTTTAACGAATTATTTGACTGAAACGCTAATACACTAAATTAATACGATCGTAACCCACTGAAAACTTGTGAAACTAATTGATCTAATGTTCCAAACTGGAAAAAGCTCAAAATTTGTGGACATTTAAAAGATATCGGCAAAAAACAGGGTGGTGCTATTCTTGTTTCCTCGGGTGTATATCGTAAAAAGTGATAAATTTTCTTGTTATTTAAATGCTTTAATCAAAGGAGTTCGCTGATAAACTCATTGATTTCTTTCAACAATCAATGAGTTTAGCAGCGAACTCCTCGAATTTATTTGATCAGTTATGTCTAATAATTCTTATTCAATAAATAGAATATTATTGCGTAATTATACTTTACCCGCTAAAACCCTCTCAAAGTGCTCATTAAAACACGTAACTCATTTTAAAGCGAATAATGGTTTTCATTTGGAAAGATATGTAACATTCTTAAATGTATGACATCTATCATGTTTGTTGTTGCCGATATCAGAAGGATGAAACTTTTTAAGTTTGTCAACGCATTCTTTTAGACCTATGCTTGATGTATTCTAAAACCTTGCCGTTTTGAAACAAATACATAAAAACCATAAAACATTTTTCTTCCGTTAGATTGCTGATTAATTCTTTAGCATATTTATTTAAGTAAAAATCTTGCACCGAACTTGACTTTTGGTGGTTCGGGGCCCCTTCCGTGATAGGGGCCCCCGCGCCGGCTCAGTCCGCGCATCGTTAAATCCGACACTGACACTATGAGCTCTAAGTCCGTCAAGTTGCTGGTGGTTCAATAGGAGATTCTTCGGGGTCGGTTCTTCGGTTCTATCGGAGAAAATAAACAACTCGGTGGTACTTATTTGATAGTAAACATTCGTTCCTTACAATGGTGGTCTGTTTAGTGAACCTGAGTCTGTTTAATGTTATCCCTTTTGGGTTTTACTAGCTTGCCTGGAGAAAGGCCTTTCTTCTTGATCAGCTATGAGTCGCCTCGTCATGCGCTCGCGGTCGGCGCGCAGTTCCCACGCCTTCCTTAGTGTCGTATGACACATGCCAATGTTCCGTTAGCGCCACGATGGTCGGCGTTATGTTCGTTCTCATTTATCTTTGGCGCATGTTATACAACATTCTATCCTGTGTCATTGTCTTTATTCTATAGGTTTCAAGTGGTTGGTGACTGCAGCTTTGTAACAGTGGTATGTTTGTTTTTTCAACTTGGTGTTTTCGTTTCGTGGTTCTAGTTTTCGTAAATGCCTCTCTGACTATACATTGTGGTACAAAGTGGTTCAAGAAAGTTTTGTGTAACAAAATGTGATTTGAATGGGTTTGTAGTACAAAGTGTAATTGATAACAAAATGCGTGCTATAACGATGTGCTGTGCGTAGATTATATTACAACACCAAACGTTTTTTGTACCCTTAGTTTTGGTTTCCATACCTTTTTTAATTACAAAATCTATGTATCGATCAATGATTTTAGCAATAAAAATGTGAAACATGAGATATGAATAATTTAAATAAGGACTGTAAATGTACATATCGAAAAAGGAGATCAAATAGATTTTGTATCAAACGCAAATTTAGTCGATGAGATAGGTTTACCATAATTTTCGTGCTTATGATCAAGAAGCGTTTCTGTGGCTTATTGTCACCTGGTAATGTGGAAGTTTTCAATTATATATAGAAGACGCTCCGAGGTAGGGGGACGATCATGTTATGGCTATATTGCGGAACTTAAAAGAAGTTGCAAGAAACCAAACGGTCTCGTGGTAGGATCGGCTGATGCAGAAAGTCACGCATAACCCCGGAAACCTGTTACGAGCAGTAACCCTGCTAGGCTCGTTACACTGATAGTGTCTGACCACTGATAGTTATGCTGATAGTGCCGGAGCCGCAAAACGACAAACAAACTCGTACCTGTCGCATGTTAGCAGGTGGTTGACTAGTACCACCTTCTGCATCACGTGCTTTCAGATATCGCTCAAAATTGAATGGAATGGAAAAAAAACGAATGAAGCTATGGATGATACTTTGTGCTAAACTGTCGATTGTTCGCGAAAGAAAGAAGGAAAATGGTCACATTTTTCACGTAGTGCGATGAACATTCAACGATACATAAGGGTTGAAGGTGGCTACATCCAGTCAGTCTTAAAGTTGAGCAGAAAAGATGAGGTCCTCTAAAGTCTGTGCAATCTTACTGCTCGTTTTAAGTGTCCTTTGTGGCCCAATGGTGGTGCAGTGCAGCAGAGGCAGAAAAAACTGTGATGCAAAGACTCAGAAGCAGTTGGCAAACCTTGTGAACATGGTTCAACAGATTGGTGAAAATGTCGCTGACCTACAACTTGATTTAACGAAAATTGAAAGTGACCTTAGTGGATTAGAGCACGTAAAGAATTCACTAGCGGAACAGAGGTGTCTTCTTACCAGCCGACAGTGTGCGGAACGTCTCACCATTTGTGGATGTTGTGAAACGAAATGTCAAGATAGGTGTAGGATTCCAGAATCTAACTATTCCTACTGCTGTGATATAAAGTGCAAGGACACCGGAATATACCTGATACAACCGGAGAAACCCTTCAAGCAACCGATGGAAGTGCTGTGCGATCAGGATTATGAGTCCGGAGGATGGACAGTGATTCAATATCGCTTCGACGGTTCGGTGAACTTCTATCGTGGCTGGGAGGAGTATAAAAATGGTTTCGGTAGTTTAGAAGGCGAGTTCTGGTTGGGCTTGGATCGAATCCACCAGTTGACCGCATCGAAACCACATGAGTTGGTGGTTTTGCTGGAACGCATCGATGGAGTCAGCAGTTACGCAAGGTACGAACGCTTTGAGATTGGAGACGAGAGTCAGCAGTATGTCTTGAAGAGTGTGGGCACTCATTCGGGAACGGCCCCCGATCAATTAACAGACCTGATAGGTCAGAGGTTCTCTACACTGGACTACGATTACGACAATATCTACGAAAATTGCGCGGTCGAGTATACTGGAGCCTGGTGGCACAAAGATTGCTATTTTAGGTCTGTATGTGTATCATATTGTTCATGTGTATCTTTAATTAAATGATGATTATCTCATTTCTTTAATTATAGCAATTTGAACGGCCAGTACATTCCTGTGGCGAGGGCTGAAAACTACACAACCCTATTAATCGGAATTATATGGGATCAACCCAATGCGTTGAAATTTTCAAAAATGATGATACGATGCATACCATAAAATAGGCCATATTCGATAAAACAAACAACCAAAATTGTAACCGATGTTCTGTCGTAACCATCCAGTCGGTATAGAGTAAAAAATGAATCGATGTGAAATATTAACTAACAAAAAATGCAAGAAGACATTTTATATTTTCATAAATAAATTTACATTTTTCGTCGTTGTAATACGATGTTTAAACATGTTACATGATTATTTTGGAGCAAACCTTGTTATTAAATAAATGTAAAATAAAGATAAAATATTAGCTTGGAACTATTAAGTGTGTTGATTATGAGCTTATAGCTCACATTTTTACGAGAAAACAGCCTTAGTGAAGAGCTGTTTTCTTAGGAGAATGTGATTATTATACAATGAAAGTGAAACGAACCGCAATCACAGACCCACGCACTGCCTTTAGCTGATAGTGCTGGAGTAACAGACCTGCGAAGAAACCTTATCTGCTGCTGTTTGGTGTTACTTGTTGCAGTACCACCTTCTGCATTGCGCATTGCGCATTCTAATAACGCTACATAAGGTACTCCGCGCAAAACTGATGATTGTTCGTGGAAGCTAGAAATTAAGTGACCGTGTTATTGTACAGACGCCCGGTGTTTTTTAATGCGCTCCGTTATTTAACTCTTTCATTTTTTTTTTGCATCAGCCTCATCCAGATTTCTTGGACCTCGGAAAATTTCGGTTTTTGGACACGATTATTTCGAAACTGGGAGTTACATTTCATAGTGTTTCCCTGTTAATATACTTATCTCATGCTCCGTCGCTCTGCGGCTAAAACAAAATAATCTATACGCTCCGTCAATAATGTTGAGAAACGCAACACTTTACAACCTTAGTTACGTCGAACTGTCGTACGCAGGCCTCAGTGTGGCAGATGTGCTTGTCGTCATTTGGAGAAAGACGGATGTTCACCAGAAGTATTCGCTTTTCTGTAAGGTTATGTAGCAAGCAATCAATGCAATGCTCTTTACTTTACGCTGATTTTTTTTTGGCATGGAATCTTCCACGGGGTGGTGGAAACGCCAGGGATTGCCGACCGGCCTTAAAAAAAACCTAGTCGTCTATAATAATATCCCTTCCAAATACGACTATTAGCTCAACAAACGCCAGCGCGCGAATTTCGTAATGCAAAACACCCCAATAGTCTGTAAAAATTTTCTAAGATATCTAATTAAACCCATTTTGTATGACTGAAGATCTCTTTACAATCTGAAATGCAACCAAAGCGAACTCGCGTTCAACGTTCAACGTTATCGCGGCTTCAATGCGTTCAGTTCTGGGACGGTCTGAGTCGGAGAAGGAGAAAACGCAGTTATTTCTAAAATCTAAGCTGGAGAAATCACGCTAAGCATTCAGTTTCGGGCCGGTCATAGTAACCGGAGACGGAGGAAACTCTGTTGTGTCATTCTAATTCCGTTGCACTCGGCCTTCCTAAGGATCGAACTTTGGCAGTGCTAAAAATATTCTTGTGAATAGCAGTTACGAGCCGGTATAAGCCGGGGGGCGAAGGAAACCCTATTATGGTTATCAACCCCTAGGCGTTTTTCAAAGGAGAACAATTCCATTTTCGTATATGGACTCTGGAATATGGAATGAAGCGTAGTAGAACTCGCTCCAAAGGAGTTTTTTTTATACATATAATGGGAGAATTTAAGTTTGTACGGAATGTTTGATTGTGTATTTTTGCTACGCGATCCTGAGCTCAACACATCTCGTTTTCTCCTTGTGAGAAATGCGTCGCTAGAACCGTGCATCGTGGGAATTGTGATCCACTGGAACTTAATTTCTTTTGATTCTAGTGATCGCGCCAAAATTGTTATCCTATCAGTCTATGCGAGCATTTGCATATGATCCCGCTTATCCCGGATATCGTCTCAGTTACTCGCCAAAATTCATTTCATTGCAGCATTATCCTGAGTGTCCTAGCATCCTTGCGCGAGCCCCCATGGTATCGAATTTATGATCTTAACCGATCTCGTGTTCCCTGTTTTTACTCCCACGCATATAACAAGTCCTATTACAACCTAATTATTTATGATCCGAAGCGACGATACGGGAAATTTCTCATTATTGCATTCATGAATTCATTTGCTTGCTAATCCCGGAATCCTTTCACGAGAACCGACCCTACTAGGCTTGTTACACTGCTTATGCTGATAGGACCGGAGTCGCAGAACGACAAACAAGCCCTACCTGTCGCATGTTAGCAGGAGGTTGACTAGTACCACCTTTTGCATCGCGTGCTTTCAGATAACGCTCAAAGTTGAATGGTAAAAACGATCTAAGTCGAAGAAAGAAGAAAAAAGATTACATTTTTCACGTAGTACGATGAACATTCAACGATACATAAGGGTTTCAAGGTGGCTACATCCAGTCAGTCTAGAAATTGAGCAGAAAAGATGAGGTCCACCAAGGTGTATGCGATGTTACTGCTCGTTTTAAGTGCTTTTTGTGGCCCAATGTTGGTGCAGTGTAAAACTAAACGCCAAAATGAGTGTAGGATTCTAGAAACTAACTATTCCTACTGCTGTGATATACCCAAGTGCAAGAACACCGGAATATACCTGATACAACCGGAAAAACCCTTCAAGCAACCGATGGCAGTGCTGTGCGATCAGGATTACGAGTCCGGAGGGTGGACAGTGATTCAATATCGCTTCGACGGTTCGGTGAACTTCTATCGTGGCTGGGAGGAGTATAAAAATGGTTTCGGTAGTTTAAAAGGCGAGTTCTGGTTGGGCTTGGATCGCATCCACCAGTTGACCGCGTCGAAACCACATGAGTTGGTGGTTTTGCTGGTAGATGTCTATGGCGTCAGCACCTATGCAAGGTACAATCGCTTTGAGATTGGAGACGAGAGTCAGCAGTATGTCTTGAAGAGTGTGGGCGCTTTCTCCGGTACGGCTGGTGATGAATTAACAGCCCTCGTAGGACTGAAGTTCTCCACACTGGACAAAGAGAACGCCATTGTCGGCATAAATACCGCGGTTTTGTATACTGGAGCCTGGTGGCATAATGTGTGCTTACGTAGATCTGTAGGTGTGTGAAATTTTTCGTGGGCGTTGTTGAATTATCATTATCTCCATTTCTTTGATTATAGCAACTTGAACGGGCAATACGTTTCTTCGACGGAGATCTTCGTATTCGGTAACAAAACGATCGGAATGGTATGGAAGCAACCCGATGCATTGAAATTTTCTAAAATGATGATACGATGCATACCATAAAACAGGAAAAATTCCATAAAAACTACCATTCTTACAACCTACGTTCTGTCGTCACCGTCCAGTCGGTAGAAGAAGTAGAATAATATGAAAAATATGTATTATAGTAAGTAATAAAGCAAATAAGACATCTTATATTTTTTTTAATAAAGTACGATATGATACCTTATTTTTCGTCGTTAAAAATGATGTTCAGTCTTATCACACTGATCACCTACGGTGTACTTTCGAAGCCACGGAACTATCAAACTGGTGAATTGAGCAAGCTCATTGGTGCCACCATTGGTGACTAGCGTGATAAGACTATTACGCAAATAAAGCATAAGCACGGAAAAAATAAGTGTGCTGTTTTTGATTTGATAGCTCATATTTTTACGACAAAACGACCTTTGTGAACAGCTGTTCTCTTAGTACGATGCGAGTGACGCTCTAAATGCAGGAGAATGTGATTACATAATGTGTATGTATGTACAGAATGTATCATGCAATGTGGTGAAAACAAACTCGGCCACAAAACCACGCACTACCTTTTGCTGATAGCGCGAGAGTCACAAACCGGTGAACAAACCTTATCTGCTGACAGTTGTTATTGTAGGTGGTTGACCAGTGCCACCTTCTGCAGCGCGTGCATTTTGATGTCGCTCGGATTGGAAAGGCAAAAACAAACTACGTGTCATAAGATACCCCGCGCCAAACTGTTGATTGTCTTTTTGTCGATTGAGTCTTTTTGTGCAGACGGCTGGTGTTTTTCAATACTCTGGTATACTCAACTCTTTTTTCATTTTTTTATCACCAGCACCGTCGAGATCTCTTAGACCTCGACAAGCGATTTCAACGTAAATTTCCACTCGATTTTCTGTAATTGGTACCCAGCAAACAATTGTTGGAAATAATTCTTTTCGAGGGCAACCCCAGGAACACGTGAGACGTGAAAATCCGGCGTCTCATATTAGAAATTAATTAAATTCTCAAATTTGCACGGTTCCAGCACGTTTGACGGGAATGGGCTAGACAAACATGAAAATAATAAAATAAATAAATTAATAAATAAATATATAAATATGTAAATAAATAAATTAATAATTAAATTAATTAATAAATAGATAAATAATTAAAGAAATAATTAAAGCAATAAAGAAATAAATAAATATAAAAAACTTATCGTATCAGCATTGGAAGGTTATTCCCTTAATGTAATATTGCTGGCTTGTATCGTAGCAGATCTTAATTTTAATAAGTCTTGTTCTTCATTTTGTCAGTTTTTGCTTCTCCGATGATACATTTTTCATAGAGAAATTGTGTCTATATAAAAATCACAGACACCTTACACAAAAGCAATGCTGATTTTTACTATCTTTTAAAAATATATTCTGAATAACTTTTTCAAATGTATATGTACAAAAGTAAACTTGCAGTAAGTAAAAAAAGTATTTTAAAATGCATTATCATTGACCGTGAAGGGATTGGTGTGGACTAGAATATAAAATAAAGCAACTGTTTATTCATCCTATTTAGTTTCTTCCAGCGTTAAAAGTAACAGTGCATAAGACTGATCAACATTGGACATTACATACAAAAACATTGGAATAGAAAACGATCGCAATGTTGGTTGCCATTGACGACCGCTTTGATACATATTCTCAGGTCAAGGTCAACCACACTCTCATTGGGCGCTCTTTGTTTTATAGGAGGAGAAGCAAAAACGAAACGAACACACGCGTAGCCTTTTGAAATGATCACCGGGCTGATCGAACTGAGTCAGTACTGGTTTGAAGATCGTACGATCAACATCGCGAAGATGCGCGTGATCTTGTTGATTACTTTTGCAGCAGGGTTTGTCATCGATGCAGTTTGGTGCGATTCAAATGTGACACATCCGCATAGCCTCAGTACGATGGCAGGTGGATTTTCGTTCGAGATGCTCATGACAAAGCTACAGGTGCTCGAGCACCAACTCCTGCAGAAGGACATTGAAGTAGAGGAACGGATCACCGTGTTATCATCGAATGTGGCTAATTTGGTAAGAGCCGTGGAACAGTTATCTTGGGTTGCCCAGCAGACGGGGGAAACAGTAAACCAGCTTAATTTCAATGGCAAGCTTATTGGGCAAAACCTGAGTTTCATCCAGTGTGATCTTAAAGATGTTATAGCGGAGCAGCAGCTGCTTCTCACAAGTCGACAGTTTGGGGATTACCTAATGCAAGCTGGTTGTAAAACAAACAATCTTTCACAATCCGTCACGCACCGTGAGAGCAGATACACTTCTTGCAGCAACTTGCCCTTCCTCGTGTCCGGCATATACCAGATTCAACCGGAAAAACCCTTCAAGCAACCGATGACGGTGTTGTGTGACCAGGAGTATGAATCCGGCGGATGGACAGTGATTCAGCATCGTTTTGACGGTTCAGTGAACTTCTACCGTGACTGGAACGAGTACAAAGAAGGATTCGGCCATTTGGAGGGCGAGTTCTGGTTGGGTTTGGATCGCATCTATCAACTAACCGGTTCAGCGCCACATGAGCTTGTTGTGCTGCTGGAGGACTACGATGGCAATAGCACGTATGCCAAGTACGATCTGTTCGAGATTGGCAATGAGCAGCAAAAGTATGCGATTACAAAAATCGGTGAATACTCCGGTACGGCTGGAGACTCGATGGGCGAGCTGAATGGTATGAAGTTCTCGACGCTCGACTCGGACAATGACACCTGGAGCGATAGCTGTGCCGTTACCTACTTTGGGGCCTGGTGGTACGGGGCTTGTCACAAGAGGTGAGCATATTATATTGTTAATGTCTTTCCAGAATGATTTGGAGCCATGTTAACCGACTGTTTGTTTCCTCTCCCGTAGCAATCTGAACGGAAAGTATTTACGCGGGGAGACGAAAGAGTACGCGTCCGGGATGGTATGGTATACATTCCGTGGACATCACTATTCGTTGAAATCATCGAAGATGATGATCAAACCCAAAGCTAAGATGCCATAAGCAGATATGTCCAATCAAGCGTTACCAGGCTCATGTAAACATCCGGTAGCGCGCACCCTGAATCAAAGCGTTTGTACGATCGGTCGTCGGGGCCAATCTCCATTATCTTTATAAAATTGAATATTACATCAATGAAATACGAATGTTTAACCAAGAACTAGAAGATTTTATAAAAATAAAATAAGCAATCAGTGAGTAATGCCTCTTTGTCGTCCAAATTTAATTTCTACTTCTTGTTTTCATATTCTAGGAACCAAAACTCTAAAATAAGTTTAAACACATGGAAAATATGGTCGTTTTTGGGCATGGATTCTCTTCTTCTTAATTGGCTCAACATCCCCAAGTGGGACTAGGCCACGTACAAGGATTACTGAACTTATTTTTTTTATTCCTACAGATTTCAATCGATTCTGAGTTATACTGTGAATTCAATTCAAAAAGAATTCCATGCCTAAGCTAGTGAGGCAGTACATGAGCTAGTACATGCATGGTGAAGCAGGGAAACTTGTGAAGAGAAACGAGTGCCCAGGCACAATTGCTCTTACCGATCAATTCAATTTGGAAAGTATATGAAGCAGAAAAACGAACTGCCAAATTAAAACGTGCCGCCTACTGTTACGATCTTACTTCTGGCACATCCAGGTCAAAATTGCGAACCTTTGTTTAATGTTTAAATGTACTTATATACTAAGTCCAACCCTATTGCTGTCCCTTCAGCTTTCCACCCCCTTGTCATCACCACACCTAAGCCTCCGCATCGCCACTTCGTCTTCCGTGTTCTGGGATGGAAAATTCCTTATTTTCACGCTGTTTTCTGCCAACTGTTTGGTCAACAGTTCTTGTTCGGCATGCCCCGTTTGTCATCTTTGCGCTTCGATTCATGAACTTCTTAACTTCCGTGCTGTTCATTAACTCATAAATGGGTCAAGTTGGTTCTCTGTCAGCTGCTTACGCATTGCCATGCGATCTTCGCGATCCGCTGTTTTGTCGGTTGCTATGTTGTAGGTCTGACGCTGTATTCCACCGACGATGAGTTTTCGGCAGTGCTGTGCCTTATGTTCTTGGATTGGTGGAATAGCCGTATGTCATCCGGTTGGCTTGCGGTCGGTGGCTTGGAGTGGGAGACGGCAGGAGTTGATTAGCTGGTGGACCAACTGGGTTGCTTCAATTGAAAATGGAAAAGTTCTTATGCACTCTTTCCAGCATATCTACAGGATTTTATTGATGGCGTGACTAATGCTGCATTCCAGCTCTTCCGTGAATCTTTTACAGACGACGGATTTGAGATAAATCCATTCACCATTTCATTAAAAATTCACAGGATGAAACATCGGTCGAATGCGCTTTCCAGATCATATCACTACTAAACAAAAAAAGGCACTCGTGTATACGGTGTATACGGTCCGTTACCCCCTCTGTCAAGCACTTGACGACATGGGGTTTGTGTGACAACAATTTGAAAACCCATCTTTTAAATAAGCCTATTGCATTCTCATTCTGACAACGTTTCGGAAATTGAAGGCTAATTCAAAGCGTCAAGCTTTTCTGCTCCTCTCTGAACATGAACCTTTAATAATTAATAAATGAATTGAGGATGCGAATCGCAAACTTCGATTATATTTTGATAAGGTAAATATTGTAATCATACTTTTACGTCAATTGGAAGATTTTATAATAAATCAAAAAGATACTAGTGTAGTCGCGCTTCTATAAATGGGCAAGAAGCTGACTGAATGCAGTCAGTTTAATTTCGCTGATCGTACGATCAACATGGCTAACTCGCCTACGAACCATTTGATTACTTTAGCAGCATTCTTTGCCGTCGGAGTGGTGCGGTGTGAAATAAGTCCCAGGTCCAGTGCGTTTCCAGGTGTTTTTTCGTTTGAGATGATTATGACGAAGCTGCAAGTGCTGGACTATAACGTGGACCGTATGGCGAAATCCATTGCTCGGTTGGTTGAAACTGCGCAGCCACTAATTGCTGAGCATCGTGGAAGCAACTTTACCTCCTGCAGCAAGCTACCGGTCAATGTGAGTGGTATATTTCAGGTTCAACCGGAGAAACCCTTCAAGAAACCGATGGCAGTGCTGTGCGATCAAGAGTACGAGTCCGGAGGATGGACAGTGATTCAACAACGATTCGACGGTTCGGTGGATTTCTATCGCGGCTGGCAGGAGTATAAAAACGGTTTCGGTTCGCTGGAGGGCGAGTTCTGGTTGGGCTTGGATCGCATCCATCAGCTGACCGCGTCAAAGCCAAATGAGTTGGTGGTCTTGTTGGAAGACTTCGATGGAAATAAGACTTACGCCAGATACGAGCGTTTTTCGATTGGAGACGAGAGTCAAAAGTATTCGGTGGCAAACATAGATGGATATTCAGGCACGGCAGGAAACTCTATGAGTGGAATAAAAGGAGTTCCATTTACCACCCTCGATTCGGATAACGATACCTGGGAAAAGAACTGCGCGGTTCATTTCACAGGCGCCTGGTGGTATACAGCGTGTCATAGTAGGTAGGTTTGTTTTAGCAAAATAGACTCTTTATTTATTTATTCCGTAGCTTGATTACAAATCTCATTTCAATGTATCTTTAATCATCCTACAGCAACCTTAACGGCCGCTATTTGCAAGGAGAAACGAAAGAATATGCCTCTGGTATGGTATGGTACAATTTTCGTGGACACTACTATTCATTGAAATCTTCAAAGATGATGATAAGAAGTAAGGCCTGAGGCGTCATGCAGCTATGTCGTTTTTTGTGTGCATCAGCAGAAATTAATGAAAATATCAAATTTAAGAAAAAATGATTTTCCACCAAGTTTAAAACATTCGCACTGTTCTATTTTTTCTAACACGTTCTGTTAACTTCAGACTGCTCGCCGAATGCGTCAAGTCATGAATTAATTATCCTTTATGACTTAGCTCTGCATGCACATTTTGGCTCAAAACGGCTCACACGAAATTTCAACTTTTAATTAAAATCTCTTTACTAAGCTTGGTTTCCCTCAACCTTTCATGCCAACGAGCGTTGCTAGGTTTTGTGCGTTACTAGAAGCCCTTACTTGGGCGTTGGAGAAGCCCTTACTATGGGAGGATTCGAGCGAAAGAGTTTTCCACGTATTATACTTGTAGTTCCAAATATTAGGCACCTCTATTCATAACTGTGTTGGACTAAGGTTTATGTTAAGTGCAAATATAGTTTATATACAAAATTGTACCACTTATAGTTACGCTACATAAACTTGCAAATAAATTGGTATCCATTTTCCTAAAATCAGCCTTTGAATTTTGAGTTTGAAGGACCTTGTTCCCGTAGGTTTTCACATCTTCAGGTTCAGATTGGAGCGAACAATCTTATCTCGAGATATTTGTAAGATAGCGTAAACAACATTCATTTCACCTTGGATTTAATTAAGATGCTGCAACCACTACCAATCCACCTCTGAAGAAAACTTGCTCAAATTTTAATCCAACGTGGCCCGATCGGGTGGAAAATATTTAGATTTTGTTACACTTTCTCCCCGCACTCCTGTGCGGCAAGGCGTAATCGTTACAGCTTCGGTCGCGTTATGGTACTTATTTTTCTCACGTTTTAACCCTGTGACCTCAGCATTTGCATATCTGCACTACCTCCCCGAGTCGTCACCGAGCGGGATCTCCGACGGTTTTTTTTACCCACTTTGTTTGCATCTGGCCGAGAAAGGATATCTTAATTTCTTGGCAAGCGCAGCTGTTTGAGAGTTAAATTATGCTTCGCTTAAGTGGAGGAGTTGAATGTTCCATGCTGGACAAAAACGGGTTACACGTGAGAGTTGAATTTCACTCGTTGTCTAGCCAACTTAATTGAGGTTTCAGTTTGGCTTATATAACAGTTATTGATTAATTTCATTTCGTACAGAAATTTCACCGGTTTGCTACATCTTTAACATTGGTCTTCAATTTTGAAAAATTCATTTCAATATTTTTTACATACAGTAAATATTCTGTACTTTTCAGATTTGAGGTTTGGTAAATGCATGTTTTCAGTAGTATATTGAAATAGTGTTGTCAGTTGTACATGTTTTATCATACGTTTTGAATTCATACGGATTTTTTTTTCGAAAGAAACGGTTCATTTAAACCTTATATTGAATCGATTCACTGTTTTCTTCTTAGTGTAACATCATATGACATAATGGTGCAACGTCCCAACAAATTCTGTGGAAACTTTTCCAATTTCAAGCCAACTGACAAAAATTAAAAAAAACCCAGTTCAAATCGTACCTTTCCCGTACTTCTATATCACTTTCAATTGGTCACAACATCAACAGATTCATCATGTGTCAGTAATCACCACTAGATAAATACGAACACGATTACGATGTCGAGAGCAAACCATTGCTGAAGGGCTAATGTAAACCTTTGAGTTGGGTGAATGAATGTGATTTAAACTCGTTCCCTCGCTTCACGCTCCCATCCGGGAAACGGGTGCCGGAAAGTACTTGACATTCCGTTGGCAATATGCAAAATTATCCTGCATCGGAAAACCCGCCGTGCGGTAGGGGAGGAACGCATCCGGGTGCTAGAAAAGTGTATTTCATTGTGAAAATACGGTCGCCTGTTGTGTGAGATTTCTACCCATTCCATTTATTTTTTTTCGTTATCCCCTACCCGGAACAAACACTTGATGATGGGCCTGAAGATGTCTTGATATTGTCATGCGACGGTCGCCGGCTGCGAAGAGGATCCTTCACCGTATCCTTTCGTCAGACACACTCTCTATCGGATCCCTCGAAAGGAGACAGTGGCGACGGGAAGGTTAAGATAAGCAGGAAATTGTTTCACGTTAGGGTGTTTCGTGAAGGGTCGGGGATCGAGTTCGAAAGGTGAGTGTCTTATCGGAATGCGTGTATAGGGATACAAGGGAAACGTACGTAGAGAGCATGTGTGCGCGTATGTGTGTGTATATATGAGCGGACGCGGTAGGCTTAAAGGGTGATTTGGGAGCAAAATAAACATCCCTTTTAAAGCCTTTTCACTTCCGGGCGACGCCTGGGACCGAGATCACTCGAGCGGTGGCGAATCTTTCATCGAACGTACCGGCAGAAGATTGTCTCGTCAATAATGTGTGTGAAGGGAGCTGCTTCAACACCTAATGCGTGCTTGACGGGAAGTGTAAGGAAGGAGTGGGCTGAAGAGGGGATGATAGAAAACCACAAAGTTTAAATCACGCTTTCATTCTTCGCTTCATGTTCATGGCGAGCAACAGGATACAGAGGGAAGAAAAGTGAAAAATATCATATGTAAAAAGATTATGATGATTCTTAAAATGTAGAGAATCGGAAAAGTGCAAATAAAACTGACGAAAAGTATTAAAAGGCTTGAGTTAGAATTTTTTCGATTCCGATTATTTTCCTAGCTAACTCAAGCAGATGTAAACATGGACGGATTCGATTACTACCTTTACCTATTTTACCTCAATCAATCTAAAAATTTAAACTTTTCATACAAAAAAATCTTAAATACAACTTCAGATCCAAAAATATTTAAATTCGCAACATGTTCGGCCAGTAGAGGTATATTTTAATGTGGTTATACGCAAGACACACATTTTAAATTTAATGTTTGAAGTTCTTTGTATCTTAGTCAATCTGAAAATATATAAATATCTGAGGTTGTGGAAAAATCAGAGGTAAGCCGTGATTCAAAACCTCTATTTTTGAAACAAAATTTATGTTTTAAATTATCTTAGCTAAAAATATTCTCCGTCCCAGTGGATTGCTATACCAAATTTAAATTCTGTCAGTTCAACCAACGCAGCCCAAACGATCTGCTAATCCGAACGTGATGAATCTTTCAAAGCCTTATTTGAGAACCTTGTGCGGTACCGATCGGGGCAGAAATTTGGGTCAGACGATTACCAGACGGTTCCGACCGCTGGAGAAAAAATTCCAATTTCTTGTGTCAATATATTGGATGAAAACTTTCTGTTTGAATTTCGGAGCCGCTATGGAAATGGGCACGATCGTGACTGGACCCTCCCGAACGGGTTATGTGCATGTGAGCAAACAGATGATGATTCTCGGTAGCATGATCGAAACCGAAAAAAAACCCGATGATATACTGCCTTGGTAAAAGCGGTAAAGACGAGAAGAAAGAAGGAGAAAAAATCGTATATGTACATACGCTTTCGAGCTGCAAACCAATGCAAACACGAAAATTGAATCAGGAAGTCCAGTGCTGGGTACCAGTACTCAGGATGTGGAGCCAACCACGTATGCAGTCGTTTATTTAACCTGTAGCTTTTTCCTTATAGCCAGTTTGGCAGTTGCGGACATCGGGCTACGGAACGCGACGCCAGTTTTAGAAATATATTCTTCCTTTCGCTTTTGTCGTTAACGAAGCGACATGCTAACAATTTCAACACTGGTGGCAATGCACTCCCTTTAACTCCTTAGAGCTAAAGGTTTGTTGTTATTCAACGGCAGTTGTTAGTTCATAATTAGAATTTAATAGTGTTTAATTATTTATCCTTTTATTTGGGATTATGGGTGTTGCCATATTGGAAGTTCCCAGATTGTTTCGAGTGTTTTATTGATTTTATTGATCATGTCTTGCAATCGCTGCCGTATTTTTAGTCTTAAATGACTAGGTATCAAAGACATGTTCTCCCGAATGGTAGACCTTATCCTGAACTTACTCGGTTACTTTTTTGCAGTAAATTATATGCTTTTTGTATAATCTTCAACATGCTTTGCCCACAACATAGAGTTGAGAAATTGCGATTTAGATTAATTAACCCAAATAATTTTTTTGTTCGATTTTGAGATTCAAGTTCTCCTAAGATTCATGAATCTTAATTTTTTGTCGCACCGCTCACACTTATTAAAAACTTGTGAAGATTTATTGAATGTAGATGAAAGATCCTTGAAAGTTCCGAAAGATTTATCAATGTTTCAGATTCTTTCAATCAACGATTCATTAAGCATTTTAAATGAATCTGGGGTGAAAGATTCATATGAAAGAATCTCGCCAAAAGATTCATATGAATGAATCTTGTCAAAATATTCATAAGGCACAACTCTACTAGAAATAATTTGTATCATATTCATTATTTTTGAATATTTACTTCAATTTCACTGCTTTTTGTTACTGCATGCGTTTCATGGACTAATTTTTTTTCAGTACTTCCCACATTTCCATACCAGACGGGTAATTATATTCCAACACATTACCTATTCATCGAAATCGATTTCCCAAACATAAGCTCGACGACCCGGTTACATATGTTCGGAATCCAATGTCCAGGGTGCAGACAACACACATGGAAGTAGTTCCTGTTTTTTTTTTGCTTAACTCCCTCCCCGCCCATCTTGCCCGCAAATTCCATCAACATGGATTTCCCGGAGAGTACCTGCAGCGCCGATGGTAACCAACGTTGTCTGTCAGCTTGCTAACACACGTCGACATGGATGCTGCTACGCCGAATGAAAGAACTAGGCCCGGTTATCAACTAGAATTATCACTTCTTTGCGAGTCCCGGTCCACCGTTACGTTCGGTGGTTGATGGGGGCGGGTTCTAGCATTGATTCGATTATAGCGTTACCAGCGCCAGATTTGCCAAACGAGCGCCCGCTTTCCGGAGGGGTTGGCAGGCAACCGTCTTATCCATCTCCACGTACATGACAGCTTTGAATGATAACAGAAGCAACAGCTGCTACCAATCAGACGCTCGTCAGGCTCACGCTGACAGCTGTCCTAAATATTCGTGGCTCGAGGTGAGGTCGGAAAAACGTTTTGGAACGAAAGAAATATAAAAAGAATAAAAACCAGGACGCTTCTTCTACCGGGAAAAAGAAAGAACGAATTCTACCATTTTGTCGATCGGGCGCAGAACAGCGGGACGGTTCGCTCCCTCGACGTCCTCGGTCGGACGGACGGGGTGCGGTAGGGGGACCGTCGGACTTCAAACGTATCGCAAAATTAGATTTTGATTAGGTTAGGCGGTCGAGATTCCCGGAGAGTTGGAAAAGAGACCCCGGGCACGGATTGAATTTGCTTTTGATGGACTGCTGATTGGCGATTAATTTGCGTTAATGTTGCATTTGACCGTAAAACGCACGGGTCGGGTTTGGATTAAATTTATTGCCATTGTTAAATGAGAAAATTATTTCCTTAAGCCATCCTTCGATGGCGTGCTCCTTTGGGTATGCAAGATCCTTTGGGTATGCAAGAAAGAAAAAAAACATCTGTTTGTTATTTACTGACAATTTAAAAAAGAAATGTACTCCAAACGAATTTTAACCAACGTGGTTTGTTAGACCCACTATCTCATGGAAATGTGCAAATTTTTCACATTTTCAATGTCTCTTTAAACGATATCTTCTTCTTCTTATGTGGCTCAACATCGCCAAGTGGGACAAGGCCTCTCTCCGAAGAGAGTTACTGTGACCGATAGACGGTATATTATTAGATCGGTGGTCAGCCGTTCGTAATACCGGGGGGTGCCAGACTCGGGATTCGATCCCACACCGCTGCGCCATGGGCACCCCTAAACGATATCAGATGTCGATATTAAAGTGCTAAAATTATTGTTCGCTCGATCTAGAACAACCCTCGTGAATTTAAATACTTTCCAGTGCTTCTCGGCACCGACTCGCTTGCACAATTGTGCATTAAGCATCCGCACGAAAGCGATCAATGCTTAAATCACTCAAGCTTTCCCTTGAAACACAACCACCGAGCGGGCCGAATTCGAACCGATGTTGTACTGGGAAACGCACCCACCCGACGTTACCCCGGAGGCGACTCCGAAATATTACATCAATTGTGTATTCACAGAAAATCCTCCGTCCCATTTCTCATTTTCTTATCACGGTGCAGACAGTGGCAAACAATCCCTGTCAGTGACATAAGCATGCAGCCCAGCATGAGTGACAGTTTACTGCAGCACTCTACGCCGGTTATGTGCCCGTACATGTGTGTCTATAAGTGTGTGTGAGAGTGTGTGTGTGTGTGTGCATTGAAGATTCCTAACCGGCTGAGCAGCGTCATATGCATAATGCATAATGCAGCTCACTTTTCCGAAATCTCCTTACCCGCTTCGTCTGGCTGTGGCTGGTAAGAAAACAATTTCCCATCTTGGATGGCATTTATATTTTTCTCTTTTTCGTACCCACTTCTTTTCCCGCTCCACCGATGCGTTTTTTTTGGCCCTGGAGTAGTTGGTTTGGTCGATATGATAGTGCGCATAGTTTTACTGTTAAAATGCACATCACTGGAACACAAAGGCAAGCTGCCGCCATTTCTTCAGTTCTATTATATTTTTGGAACGGAGACTCATTGGTGTTTGGCAAAGGGTCATTGTTGGATGCACGTACGGGACGTTATTTATGACCCTTCGATGAACCGAATGGTCAGTGTTAGCTCAAGTGTAGTTTTGTAAGATAATCTTAATATTATGTATAAAAGGTTTGAGCCAAGTCAAACTTAAAAGGGAAATCCTATAACGCTGCCATTTTCTTATAACCGTGCCCTGGAAATCCATCAAATGATAATTTTAATCACTTTCCATTAATTGTTAACTACTTAAGAATAAACTGTTCAGGAAAATTTTGTTACTACATTGGTAAAAATAATGTAGGATCTTTAGTTATCAAAAAATTAAAACAACAAGCAAAATTATGGGAAACAGCGTTTAATGTTATTTTCGATTTATTGTTGATAAAATTATGTACAATGAACAAAATATGTTTTTCTTCAAACTAACAAATTCTATGCTCCTAACATAATTAAAAAAGGAATTGAATTAAAAGCTTCGATGAAAAATTTACTAAACCAAGAAGTATCACCGATAGCTATGGAATTATCAAGTTCCATCAGAACCATGGCGACAAAAGCTTATATTTCATTTTGCTGCTACACCACCTGTTACCATGACTAGGCAGCCGGATAACGGGCTGGATGCAGACGATTGCCCACGGTATTACTACATTGAAGAAGGTTTGCCAACTTGTCCACGAAGCAACAGCATCGACGGAGAATTAATTGTTACCTACAGTCATCCCGAGAAGCACCGCACCGTGCAAGTGACAGCGTTTCAGTTAATTTTTATTTTCCCCTTTTTTCGCACCATCAAGCCGAAGCGCAGCGCTTACTTTGTTAAACCGTCCACCCCGATCGACACCAGCCTAGCTTCGGGAGCCTTCTTAGCTCACTCATTTACTCGGGAGCTAACATCAACAACAACGGCATCATTACACGCAAGAAAACATGCTTAATTGATTGCCCCCCGGGATTTATTGTGTCGCAGCCGAAGCCGCTTCTCCCCGCCCAGAGGATGGTAGGGAAAAACCTGGCGTCAACTGGATGTGACAGTTGAGCTTTTTCATTTTGTTAAATTAATTTCTCTTAATTTTTCCCGCTCCAGAAGGTGAAAGAAATATAAAACGAAAAGTTGTGTGAGGAAGGGAATGCAAAACTACAGGACCGAAAGAGGATGGGCTTGAAGTCAAGGTAAACGGCACCGGTAAAGTGGGACTTTGGGGTAGCACTTTATGTTAATTTTAGCGCAATTTCTTGCCACTTGTCACTTCCGTTTTTACAACAACGCGTCACAATAATTTTCCGCCCGGCAAATTTGCTCCGGCAAGATAATGGGAACTGTTATTCTTCAATTCTTTTTGACAATGCATAGTTATGTCCACTTTTTTGCCGTAGGTGATAAACAACTTTTGTCAATGTTTTCATTGAATGTTTGTGTATAAAATGCCACATTGTCAAAAGTGAGTATAATTCAGAATCGGTAAAAAGAGGTCGATGCAACGCCTTTTTTATTCCGCCAATGTTTTGACTTTGACAGGGCGAAAATGTTTATAAACATTCTTAGATTGCAAATTCAGGGTCGCTGTGATCCTGTTGTGACTCAAGACCTCGCAGATATTCTAGTAAAATAATAAAATAAAGTCGTGTGATATAGATCATGTGACCTCGCTTCAGTTCAGTTAGTGACATATACTAAATTTTTGGCTAACACAAGCTTTTCAGGCCACTTGTGAAAGGTAGACAAAATTTGAACTAACTGTCAAACATATTATGATGATTTTTGGCTGGTGGTATCGTATGCTGTGACCTCTCTTTTGGTCGATCTTGTTCTAAAGTATGATAGGCTTTGGAAAACAGTGTCAAGTAATTATTTGTAGAATGAATAAGGGAAGAAATTCGAAAGGTTTTTTTAACTGTGCCAACAGAATGGACGACAATTTTTTCTATATTTTCTATATAATCTGTTAAAATAATGTAAACTATCTGTTCAGAGATTTTGACTCATTTACCTTTTCGCAGAACTTTTCACTTCTGTTTCTTGCCAAACAAGTTTATCCGTCCATCCGGGTGGTCGTCAATTTCTGGCATGTTGTCCACTGGCACGCGATGTCCGGTTATAGTTTGCTCAGTCCACCAGTATTCTCCATTTGAACCCGTTGGTGGACTCCCCGTCCCGGACGTGCTGGTCGGTAAAACGGGCGGGGAATTCTTTCCAACGTTGCGTTGTACACCTTCTTCGGCTCGCCAGCGCTCAGGCTCTGGCTCGTCGTGTCCTGCCGTGACCATGAAACATGCGAGCGAAATTCTTGGACTTGAGCCAAACGGTGGCGAACCTGCAACCGGCACGGTGCACATTTTTGTGGTACTTATCGACTTGTTGCTCGCTCCGGAAATGGCTGGGGAAGTCGAGCCAATTATGTGGACTTTGGCGATGATTGTCCGCTCTCTGCGGGTGTGTGCGGGTTTGTGTGTGTGTGTGTCTATGTTAAAGGATGCCTGTCACGCTTGGCTAAGTTGTGAAGACATTGGAGAGGCGTTGCCCGGCGATGGGGCCAATTAAAAAGGGTTCACAAATATATCAGTCCACTCAAACTTCATTAGACGAAAAGACTGTCTTCTACGGTGTGCTTGGCGTTTCTGTTAAACTGAATTTATTTGCTCATGTTTTTATTATCCCGTTTGTATGTGGTGATTGAAAACTGGTCCAATGTTTCTACTTGCGAAAACCAGCATTTCAAAACACCTTATTTTATATGATTTATTACAATATCCTTAATAATGTACGTACTTAAAGAGTTTGTTGACTTTTGCCGACATATATATTTTTGCCTGAACTACTACAGCAGCACCAGATCACTCTAAATAGTGCAAAGTTTGCACAATAAGCGCCTTATTACAAATTGCTTTTTCTGCATTAGTTGCGCTGCCGCCAAATGGTAAAATTTTCGCAACTACTTTGGTACACACACACACACGTGCTGACACCGACAGTTGCTAAATATATGCAAGAAATATCTGCAAGCATCCCCATTATTCATACTTGCAAAGTTTTCCTAAGAATATTATCTACCCGAACCACGATACAGCCGAGCCTGGCGCGGCCAGCATGGACTTACTGTCGACTAATGGAAAATAAGACAAAACTTTAAGCCCATCCGGTGACTACGGGTGGCTCAGGTCAGCCCCGGGAGTGTCACCTAAGGTTTCTTGGGAAATTCACTGCTAGGACTTTTCCGCTCAGCCACCGGTCCTGCTCTTCCGCAGACGGTAACGTGAGACGAAGTTTACCGCGCGCGCAAAAGGTGTTCCTAACGATGGGCGCACGTTTTGTCTTCCCGACTTTCCCAGGAAGTACGCAACCTTTTTTTTTTTTTGACTGGATAAAGTGGCGGAACCTTTCTCGCTCCAGTGCAGCTCAATAGTTTTGCCCAGTCCGTTCGTTTGAACCGATTGAGTGAGTTATTGAATCCTGGGAACGTTCCACTGGTCGCTTTAGTCTGAAGAAGCTACCGCCCGCCGGGCTGAAAACACTTTAGCCACTCATTATGTAAAACATTTCACCGACACCGATTTCGGAGTTGGTGGAAAATTTTAACCAGTCCCCTCCGTCTGCTAGGGGAAAGAAAACAGAATATTTTCCCGGAGCGGCGCAACCGATGCCCGAAATGCCACCCGAGAAGGAGCTAAACAATCCGGCGTGACTGCATAATGATAGCGGCAAATTTATGCTCGATGCTAATAATGGTGGGGTCCAAAAATGAAATGTCGAGCGCTCTTGCACAAACTCCCATTTCCGTGCCCAACGTGTTGGCCACTTCCTTTTACATTTGCAGTCGTGAAATTCGCAGTGCAAAACTTCAAAATTGCACTTGCCACAGTTGTATTACTTTTTTCACCTTCTGCTCGATTTCTTGCCCCCCCCAGGTTCACACCCCCTTCCGTTTCCTCCCCACGAAGAAAACTCCAGGTGGCACTTTTCCTACCCACTGCACTCGGCATAAACCGCAGCTGCCAGCGCGTTTTGTGGGCGAATTCGGGTGGGAAAAATAGAAAAGTAAAAGCTTATTTTTCATTTCGGTGCCCAGCCCGACAAGCGCAGTTTATTTATGGTGCGGCACAGCAAATCGAGCTTTTCCAACCTTTTTTTTGTGGAGGTTTTGAATGCCAACTGCGCGAAAAGTGAAGTGGTCGCGTCGTGCTTGGACACACTGGCAACACTGGCGGCCTTATTCCTTTTTTTTTTAAGGAAAAACCAGTACCGCACAACAAAAACAACCCCAGTTTAAAATGCGAGTCGCTTTTCGCAAAGGGGCGGGAACGCTTTTCCGAAGCTGTGTGCAAATGATTGCTTCGCTTTGCGACGGCTACACGACTTGCTACTTTCGGTGTTCATTTATGTTAATCGATGATGATGCTGGAGCTGCTGCTGCTGCTGGTGCCGCGAACGCTCGAGCAAACGAGGCCAGCAAACAACAAGAAACAATCATTTGTTGTGAGTGGTGCTGCAAAGTTTTCTTCTGTTTTCACGCTTCACCCGCTGGGGGTTCGGGAGGGCGCGCAGTGGGAGGGCGCTATCGCAACAGATTCAATTTACTGCAAATGGCATCGGGGTTTGATAAAGTGCGTTTAAATTGGAGTATCAAAGTAATCACGGTCCCAACATTAAGCGTGAGTGCTAAATCAGCTCGATAACGGTTTGATCGAATCCAGTTTTCCAGAGCATTTCATTAATAAATTGCATCGTTTAATTAACACTTTAAGGCACTTTGTCGTTTTGAATAGACACATCGTTATACTTTTTCCATTTAATTAAGAATAAAAAGTTTCCCCAAATCAAACATAATTGCATAAAGTTCAAATAAACTAAGCCAATAAAGTCAGTACACAGCAGGCTAAAACAGAAACAAAGGCCATTTGCTTTGCAAGGGACAATTATTTAAAAAAAAATAAAGTTCTTCGCACTATCCTCTTCTTTTGGTGCAAATTTGGACACGATTCGACTTTTGGTTCCCGAGATATTCTCAAAACTATGCCATTGCGCACTAAATAAAAAAAATGAGTACACAGCACAATTTTTCATCATATTTTGTATGATATTGGGATTTTGCTTGGTTTTCTGGTGGTTATTTGGGCTTTTTTTGCATCAAACATGATCATTACAAACTGTTCAACCATGGTTGATAGTTAATTTAATAACTTTTTATCCCAAAATGGTCAGAAAAGGAACTTTTATGAAGAAGAGACCGAATATCACCCGATTGCACGAAAGTAAAGGGAAAAGCTAATGTAAAGTTATTATCTTATTGAAAATGGACCAAAAATAGTAGCAAGAGTGATTTAGTAATGGAAAAATGACAAATTTCAAAGTGATTGCTCAAAAGCATCATTTTTGAGTTCTAAATGTATGGAAAAAAGGAAAAATGTACAATTATTTTGTATTCTCAAATAGTTTTCAAACGAAATAAAATAATTCACATGACACAAAATGTCGATAAACAACAGTGATCAAACAACAACAACCTTGATTGCGCTACGGTATCACAGGAAAGTAATAATTAGTTGCAAGCAAATAGTAATGGATGTTAAATTAATACACTACATCACTTCTGGCCGATCTTCATTGACCGCAATATGACCTGCAATATTGCGAACCAAACGAAGCTCATTCGAACACATCATCTTTTCGAAACACGTTTTCGAGAGGGCAATCGATTGCGGGTCGCCCAAGTAGTTTGTTGCCATCCCGCATGACCACAATTACAGGTTGGGGATGTAAAATTTTCCTGCTCGTCCTGGTTTACCAGCATCATCCACAAACGCGCACACACACACCAAGCAACCAAGAGTGGCACATTTAATCAATTAGAAACGCAAACACTTCCAATCGCACCCGGACCCGACCATGTCCGAGTAGCGTCACGGAGCAGTTTCCAGTGCGTTTTCGAGTGTTCGAGCCGGTCGGTGTCGGATGGTGTGAATAAATTTTCCCGTCTGCCGACTGCACTATCGATTATGCATCATGCAATTATGCAAGCACGATTGCTGTAACAAAATGCATCGATTTGCATCGCAATTGGGGTGGCATCGGGCGATGCGTTTTCACTGCACACACCGGAAAGGATGCTGCAACATTATGCTGCAGTTGATCGGCTCCAGCTGCAAGGCTGGAGGGTGGAATCGAAAGGTTAACAAACGCCCAGCATAAGTAGCCATTTCTGGCGGGGGAAGTTCTAGGATGGCCGGTGGTCTTATGATGGTGTGCAGGCAAAATAAGTTTTCATCAGTTTTGCGTAGTTACATTACTAATTGCATGGTGGTCCCACCGGGTATTCAAGCGTTACTCTTACTCAGATTTAGTCTGTATTCGTTTCAATCTCGGATGAGATTCTTTTCCAAGTTACGTTTTCTTGTTGTAATATTTTTTTAAAAGAACTTAAAATGACGCAAATAAAAAAAAACAATAATGACGAAAAGTGATGTTGAGCATTGCGTTGGTTTTTTCTTAACCCTTTCTTACGATCCTCCGTAAAAGTAATCCATGCAATTTATTTTGGTGTCTTTAAACAATTTCCTGTCGTTGGTTACGTTTGGTTATATTTTACTGCCTTGAAGTTGAACTGAAGCTTTTATTTTATTACATTGGAGTTGAATTGAATTAATTTTTTTTTCACAGATGCGCATTTATATACAGATATGTCTATCAATTGGCTAGGTTTATTTTTTTCTTATCGCGGTCGAAAATTTGCCTTTTTTTAATGCTTACTTTATACTATTGCTTTGTTTCAGAAAGTTGCGGGAAAGTTTAAAAATGTTAGAATAAGATGATTGATAGATTTAAATCAATGAAAGCTGCAGATGATTGATAGATTTAAATCAATGAAAGCTCAAATATATTATAGACACGCGATATTCAATGGTGTCGAAAAATTTCTTTAAAGTGTACTGCAAGATCCCAAAACGATGATGCTAAAGATTATAAATCCATGAAAAGATTATAAATGCATGTTTTAACCGATTTTTAAGTATTATAATAACAACTTAAAAAAGGGTTAACCGTTTAAGATTTACCATTTCAAACAATTTTTGGAAAATAGTAAAATTAAGTTACTTCATATTACAGAAAGATACATACATACAAGGGAATCTAAAGCAAATTGAAGAGCAACTCTACTTGAGTTTGCCTTTTTTGTTGAATATTAAAACTTTGAAGCTTTTAATCGTCTTACGTACCCTTAAGTTAATTTTAAAATAAGACTTTGTCACAGATGCAATTAGTTTGACAATCCATTAGTTACCGTTTGAAGTACTATTTTACCAATTTCATCAGACGAGTACTGACAAATTCGATGTTTGCATAATCCATCACTTCCATGTAGCGTTTCACGAAATTCGTTTGATGATGAATAACTTTCAAATATTTTATGCAATATGGACTTTGTTCAATTTAAAACAAACAATCCCTCAAGCACATTTTTGCCCTAACGAAGACAGATCCGACTCGCCTGTCAACCACAAAACCTGATCCTTCATGCAAATAGGCATTGCAAACTAGTATTTTTTACGGATCCAATGATGGATCGGGCTTTTCTCAGGCCATTTCAAAAAGCTAATTTTCAACCTAACTGACGGCGGGCACATGTGGTACAATCCTTTTCAAACAAAACACGTGAGTTTTGATCGATCCTTTCTTGGGCGTTTTTTCGAGTTCATTTTGGTTTTGAAGAAAAGTAAACCTGTCTCGTCCGAGTATCGGCCTTTTACGGCATCGTAAAATATGATAGATGGTACCGCATAAGTGTTGGGCCTCGAGGCAGCTTTTCGGGACTCGGGACTGCTGAGCTTTTTGGAAGTGCAGCCACGGTTTCGGCCCTCCCCCCTCTACATTGGAACGGTTGAACCGTATTAAGGGTTGATTGATGGGTGAAATGTGTGATCCATCGAACCTGGAACCTGGGCCGATTGATCAGCGGAAGGCAGCTGCAACCCTTTTTTTACTCCTTGTTGGATGTGCTTCGCTTCGTCCTTAGCGTCCGACATCGCCCCAAAGCACACAACACACTAGCAAACAAACAAAACATTATCGC
This sequence comes from Anopheles sinensis, assembly GCA_000441895.2. Taxonomy (NCBI): domain Eukaryota; kingdom Metazoa; phylum Arthropoda; class Insecta; order Diptera; family Culicidae; genus Anopheles; species Anopheles sinensis. The sequence continues at coordinate 800,769 of KE525337.1, read as the reverse complement.
CGCAGGAGAGAGCTGGGCGTGGAATCCTTTCCGTACAGGTTAATCAGGGAAAGCGTGCATGCCTCCAAGATGTCCAGGGTGGAAGGCTCGGCCTGGAGTCGATGTTTAAAATGGCCGTACAAAACCAGCACCGAAAACATGCTTTCGTTTACCGATTTACCTTCACCGTTATGGCTGTGTTCGTGCTGCAACATTGCCCATTGGGTCGCTGGTTTTCTTCCGAGAAAAACTAAAGAAGGCAATAAAAGTAAACTACTACTGAATATAAATTCAGCTTGCCGCCCTGCGAAGAGTGGCAAAAAGTGAATTATGGTCGGCATCTTGCCCGGCTCCGCTAAACGGCCGTTGGCGGGAACATGCTGCTAACTGTGGCCGAATCGTTGGCTAGCTGGCTCAGCTGGCCAACAACCAAGACGAACAGCGCCGACCAGCACTCGTGTCTACATTCTGCGGAGATTCCGCGACCAAGGGAAGGTCCGGGATCGTCCCGCGTGGTTGCAGCGAGGCGAACTTAAGGCGCTTGCTCTCAAAGCAAAGAAAGAGTTATATCGGGTAATATCTTTTATGTGCTTGCTTATAAAAAATGCAACGGAAGTAACGCCGGAATCCGGGAGTGTATGAACCTGCCCCACCGAATTGGCCGAACGGCGCACGATGTCGATGGTTTTTCACAAGCGACCACCACCGACCGGCCTGCCGGGAAACTTGCCCCATCGCTGGAAAACAGGAGTGAAAATGCAGAAAAAAAAACAGGGAGGAACACCTTCACCTCACCAGAGTGAACGTTGGACAGTGCATATTAAAAAATAAGAAGACGCTTGATCGGGAGCGAAAGAGTGAAAGATACAGCGAGCTTACGGGCAGCTTCCGGAAAACGGGGAAAGCGGGAAGGGCAGAGGCGTGCCGGTGGCTGGACTCGTTACGATACCGCATGGTTGCTGTTGATTAATGGAGCTTTTATTCCCAGATGCCACATTCCGAAGAGGGCCCAAATGCGAGCCCTCTTTGGTATTTTCCTCGTTTCGCTTTTTCCTTCTCGCTATTAACCTACTTAGTGCCAGTCTCAGACAGCTTGTTGGTTTCTTTCGGCTCGCTTTTTGCTCGTCTTTACCCCGTTCCGGGCTGTGGGTGAGCGGTCCGAGGAAAAAACTCAAGAAAAAGCAGCCTCCGTAGAGCTTGTGGCTTGCAAAAACGGATCAAACCGCATCGACGAGATGGTGTTTTTGCGCTATTTGTTTGCTGTTTGTATAAAAATAGAAAATAAAGTTGTTTATTGATTATGGACCAGTTCATTTTGTGTTGTCTCGAGCAGATAATTAAAGTTGATAGACTGTCTCACGCTTGGGTAAAGTATGGAAGCTCGTTCAAAGTATGCGTTGGTTGCCAGAAGCTTTTCTCATGATGGTATAAATAAACCTATCTAGAGTCTTTTACAGAAGATCAATATCCTCACGAAAGGTGCATCATAAAAACGTGTTTTTTTTCTCAATTTTTAAATATATTTTTTTATTTTTAGTTTTGTTTAAAAAGGTTTTGTAGTCCGAATTTAGGAATATTTCGTTTCATCATGAACTGTGCTATTGAAACTAATGTTTGATAATTTATTACTATTATTTTTTTATTTGTGATGGCCATTATACTTTCCCATCCGTCTGCTTGTCAATTTTTCCTCCAACCACTTAACGAAAAAAGACTTTTTGCTTGCATTCAAAACAATATCACTCTACGACAAAACAACCCGAAAGCCGTATTCATAAAAGAATTGCAATGGGGAATTCCCATTTCGGAGTTTGTACCATAAATATTCACACGTTCATTAATATTCTATATAAGCATTGCGCAGTCTTTCATTGAACATGCAACAAACCTTCAACCGTTCTGACGCACCATTGCTTATCCTAGCTTACCCGACGTATCCATCGATTTGAATTTCCGATTCACTTTGTCGGAGAAAAATAATTGTAAATAAGTGTGGGTTTGGGTTGAATTTGTTTAAATTGGTTGCCGATATTAAATGAAAATCATATTTCGCTTTCATTTCTTTTCACTATCCTTCGTTCGTTCACTTTCCCTCTTTTGCGCGTGTCATCGAGCGTTTGTTGGTTCGCAAAATGTCAAATCCGAACCGAATCCAATCAGGCAAGCCCGCATACAAATGGGACGCGGCTGCTGCAGCGAAACAAAAACCAATGCCCGGAATGCGACCTGCCGCATCGAACAACCGAATCGAATGGTTGTATGCGAAGGAAGCGGAGCGCCTAGTTTTGGTTCGCCTAATCCTCCGCAAAGCAGCAGCAACGGCCCGGCCAAGCTCGCCCCCAGCCGCTAAAGTAAATCCCCCTTAAGCGAAGGATAATGGAACCTAATCTTCTGACGCTAATTTACTTCCAACCGCAGCGCGGACGAGAATCAATAAGTGGCCAACGAGCAGGAACCCGCAACATCATCGCCCCGTCTTTCGCTTGAGTTGTTGCCTCCGTTTGGCTTCAAATAACTTTCCACGGCAGCTGGCCGGCCATCCTTTTGCGCTCCAGTGCTCCCCTTTTCTCTACACACCCACCCTCAAACGGGCACCCGGATAGACAACAAGAGGCGATAAACTTCCGCCATCGACTTGGGCTTCCAGTCCGGCGTGGCGATGGCTTCCGCAACCCGGTGGTTGAAGTCAACATTTGAGCACGCCATCAAAGTTCGGAAAGATCGTATGATGTTTTGGGGGAACGAAAACGAACAAAGCACTTTTTTCCTTGTCCTGATTTTACTTTTTTTATTTTTCCTCTTTCACCCGATAGCTTCTTGTGTTTGTAAAGTTGATGTTTGTTTAATATTTGTTTTTCTTAAGTTGATGATAGGTTTTGCCGATGGCGAGCGATTTTTGTGGTCTGTTGCAACTTGGGATGGAACAACAGAGTATATTAGCTTACGAAGATTTTTGCTTTCGAATAGATTTAGCGTTGTTAGGCAAGATTGCCAAATATCAAACGAGGCGTTCGCTTAGATGCAAGATACGAAACATCTTGAAAGTAGGTTAGCAGTTTTTAAAGATAACTTAAAGTGTCGGTTTAATTCAAAACAATCGAAAAGCCATACTAAATACTCTCTAAAAATTTTAAAAGTAGTCACAAACCTTAATACTCAAGGATATAGAATTTAATTCGTTCAAATCACATTCACTAGCATCATATGATTTAAATATCGGCCCTGTTTGAGCCAAAACACCCGGCTCCAACTGCAAACATGCGTTGACGAATATGTATCACACATTCAAAACCTATTAGGGCGTGTACATGCGACCCCGTTGCTTCGACAATAAATAATCAAACATCCAGTGGACAACAACAAAGTTTGCCCGAGCGGCATCTTGCAGTACCGAGGCGTAGATCGCAACACATACATACTAATGATTCGAGAAAATGTGACAATCAAATATGAATCACATACAACTTGCGAATTGGCGCCGGTTCGCCTTGGCGACTGCCGGTATGCTAATGCCGGCTATTAATTAATTTGTTCCTTTGGGCTTGCGTTTGGCGTGTTCGAAATGACCGAACCGGACGACGACCGGCGACGACGGTGATTCTGACTTGGTGCCACCGAAGTGATTACAAATTCGATTCCAAGCACCGTTGCCATTATGCCCCGGGGCAGAATTGATGTGGTTTCCTGATCAAACAACTAATCGCTTTACTATTGCATTTGGCCGGTGATTGGGCAGTACTGTCGCCGCAAATGTGCATTCAATCGACACGAATGGGTGCAACCTTCGGTCGGGTTTCCAATCAATCCAATCTGAGTGGGCGGAAAATGAGCATGGTTTTTCAAAGTGCTAAAAACCTTTCAATTGGATTGACACAGCGGATTGCAAAAGTAAGCATCACAAAATAATAATAATGTGTACGAAAAAAATTAAAATGCTAAACATGTTTTAAAAGGCAATGATGACCTCTGATATTAACGATGTGTTGTGGTGCTTGACCAAGCAATGAAATATATTCAATTATATTTCCAGAATTTCTACACGATTTGGTTTCATTTACAAGTGAAATTATGATCAGATACAATTTTGATTAATGATGAAAATTGTTAGTGACAAAAATGTTAAAACTCAATGTATGACATTATAATTGAACTGGCAAAAAGACTTGATTAATACCTGTTACCTCAACCAACATAAATATTTGTACTACACACCGCTGCTACCATTTTTCAATGTCTTTATTCCTCTTCCTCGCCCCATTTGCATGTTATTTTCCCACCCAACAAGTCAATCCCGTTAACGAGTGCTCGGTTTTATGGTTTAAACATATATTAATACTCATAAAAAAGTTCAATCTCGGCTACTATTAGTACCAGTTGATGCGTTTCGCAGCGCATGTCGGTATTTTTATGAGATGAGCAAAATAGGACTCAATTTCCGCCACCGAGTTGCACAGATGGGTGATTTAAAGTCGTAAACCATCATTACACATATACCGTGGCATTCTTTATGGCCTTCGTTGCGTCGTCTCACAAATCACGCAAAGTTTGGCTGAACATCAAGGACATTTGCTGGAAATTTGCATCGATCCATCTCTGTCACTGGTTGGAGAATAAATCTAGAGTGATTCCAGTTTCAGTGCGAAACATTCGGTGAATGAACATACTTGTTCACCTTCATGGTAGGCAGAAAAATACCTGCTTTAGTTGATTTAGAGATGATTGAGTAAATAAAAGGCTAACGTTTAAAAACGGTCAGTATATAAAAGTGATTACCTACATATTATTTATATAGTTAATTTATTAAGTGAAGTACATTCTTTTCAACTACAAATGTAATCCTTACTGCATTTTCGGACAATGAAACTTAATTCTACCAGATGTTTATGAACTGTGTATGAAGAGAATAGAGTTTAGTCAATCCAGCGTAATACCATCCCTTTCCTAGTACCATTAATCAAGTAGATTTTCACCATGCGAACGTAACACAACTGTCCGCCAAATATGATGGGCAAACCCGGATTAAGCGCCTTCATTAGATCGTGTATCGTGTCCGTTACTATCTTGTGGCAGGGCCGATGGGTATAGTGGCGCTAATTTACCAACTCATTATTGCCCATGATGGGTTTAATCGAAAGCTATTAGGCTCGGGCTTGAATGGCAGTTATCGCTGGACGCATCGTGCAATCACTGCGGCAAAGCCAGCAGGGTTGATAAAGCAAACACGCCGACCGCCATTAGCTGCGTTTCGGGAAATGGTGGGCAAAATAAATCTAAACCGACTACCATCGGCCCACCGGCGTGTCTAATAATCCAACTCGCCACATCCTTTGCCATTATCAGATGATCAATCTAATTAAATTTTACATTTGGCCAATCAAATCATCACCACCACGCCGCGCGCCACTTGCTCGAGGCAATCATTTACAATTTGTGCCTACCATCGCGGTGTTTGGAAACACCGCAGTTTTTCCCACACGCGACGCACACGGTTCAACACATATCGGGTCGATCGAGGAAATGGTCGGCGGGTTTGCCGCAGGTGAGAAATATTAGCAATCGGAAATTGGGAAACCCTGTTACCTGTTTATCAATGGTCAATAAAACTGTTACGGAGCGAAGCGGACGATTATCAACCCGGAGCGGAACATCGATATTCTGAATCGTGTACCTGACGAAAATACGGAAACGAAAATAATGAAAATATTTGCAATGCTGCCAGAAAAAGTATATGCTACGACGAATTAGGTTGATTTTACGAAAAATCTTAAAACAGTAATGAAGATTTATATTAGAGTTGGTTTTTCACATATCCTCAGCATTAAAAATATTGCAAAAGCATACA
>KE525337.1:776401-794928 GCA_000441895.2 Anopheles sinensis | reverse complement strand
ACCAAATCACATGAATAAATCTTATTTCAAGAGAAGATGATGAGAAGATTATGATGACTAATGATTCTTGCCAACTGATTTAAAAAGTTTCAAGAAAGAGTGCAAACAAATTAATTTTCTTGATTGAGTAAATTTGACTAGATAGGAATGGATTTCTATTTCGGATTGGATTGTAGTGTCGGGATTTTTAAGTCGTTAAAGGATAATGATTTTTTCAGATATACATTTTTGAGTGTGCAGAAGATTTTAGAGTGTCGAGACCCTCTCTATACGGAGTGGAAGTACTTCCATGTAAAGAGAGAATCAGTCTCGCAAGTCCGTAATCGACAAATATGGCCAAAGACAACCATTCTGCTGAAGAATTATTATAGAAAGAAGGAATAGAAGAAGGCATGATAATTGCTCAAAAAGAATGAAACAATTTGCTTTATATATTTTTGTATGCTTATATATTTTAGTATGCCAAATAAAATGCCCGTAAGAACGCGTTCCTCTGCCAAATGCTTTAATAAACACCCATCGATCCCAAACAGTGAACTCATGTCGCATGAAAGAATGTCCCAATGTTCAATAACGTGCCCAAAATTGATCGGCTGGCCTTCTCGTGCCGTGACTTTCCGTTCGTTCCCAACATCGAGAATCCGGACAAAAATGCATAATAACAACCATAACAATGATGCTTGATGGCGAAACGATTTGCTGAAGGTTTCCATTGCCTAACCCTCCGCCTCTCGCATATTTCTCGCCCTTTTCCACACAGACACACATCGTCCCCTCAGCTCGATGTCGATCCGGGTCAGTGTTTGACCGGAATGGTTCCCACTCCTAGCAAAGGTCGATGCAAAACGATGTGACAGCTCAACGAGCGGAAAGGACTGGCCCCAAACGGGTCCAACCGTCGGGCACGGAGCGTACCCGAATCATGGACGGAATAATAAGCAATTTGTATAATTGAAATGTTCCAAGTAATTAAAATTCATTAGCGTGGAAAATGGTGGACACATTTCAAAACCGTACCGAACCTCCGTTCGAGCGCGCGGTGAAGAGTGATTTTACCTTTTTTTTCCACGCGATACTCCAACGAGACGACTTTATTGTTATCGTTATTAAAATAAGCAGCCAACCATCGAGAAGGTAAACGGTTTTGCGAAAGGAGTTCGGTTCCACTCGACGGTCGGGGATAATTGCATGGTTCGATGCAAGCAAGCCAGCGCTTTTTGGCTTGAAGGAACATTGCCAACGAAAAAAACCTGGGGCGTCCACAACTCAAGACACTCGAAAAACAGGCAAACGACGAAAACAATCTGAGCGTACGCACCGCACTGTCGACGGCATTCGCCGAAAAAGGACCGCCCGCGAGCGCTTTTGTTTTTCGCACAAATGAGTGTTTGACGGCCCGTGAAAATAATTCACCCCAAAAGACCTCGCGCCGCCCGGGGGAAACCGGGTGGGAAATATGGTTTCCGGGAATGGAAAGGGGCGGGAATGAATCGGAACCGGAGAAAACCTGAACCACCGAATCAGTGATCTACAGTTTGCCGATGGGAGAATTTTGGCAATTGAATTTAGCTGCCATGAATAATGTATCGGCATACGATTTGGAGTTGTTGAGCAACTGAATAAATTTGTAGTAGAAAAATGTTGCAGTTCGTGAAAGATTTCTCCTTTCCAGGAACTCGGAGGCGTAGCAATATCAAACGAGAGACGTGGAATTGGTTTGCTCACTAGAAGTTCAATGAAATGTACACCGAATAATTATGATGGACTAATGGGTTGATGGTAATTAAAGTAGCTGAACGCTAGAAAATCTTACATGAATATTCTGTAACTATCTGTTGCTTGAGGTTGATAATGTTAGGTCACAATTTAATCGAAACAATGCTTTTTCACAATTTGTTCGTTTTTTATTATCATAGGAATACAAGAGGTATAATTTTTTGTAAATGTTAGATATTAATATTTTAAAAATCCTTTTACCTGTATATTTATTTGAAGGCTTTTTATTTAGTGCTGTTATATTTAGCATCCAAGCCAAAAAACAAATTTCTCAATTGAAAATGATTCATAAGGTTCAATGCATATTGTTCAAATATGGAATAAATCAAGATTCTCTCAAGAGTGCGTTAAAAGTTGTACAAATAGTCTTTTACAATCAAATTATAAAATACTAACCTATTATATTGATAGCTGGCAACAAAGATTGTGTTGAGTAATTCGAAATCATAAAACTACATCACATCGATGAAATATTATCTATCTTGTAATACGAATACAAGCTTTGACTGAATAAACAATCGACCGCAAATATTTGTAAGCTGTTTTAGTGCGTGTTTGAATTACAAAATCGCTCAAAAATTACAATGTTGAGTTTTCCGCACAGCGTGCAACACGCTCCATGAGAAAATAAATGTTTACTAAAACCAAACATTCCTCGCCTCGTATCTCCTATCAGAATCGGACATGCAAACCGAACCATACTCAACGCGTCCCGGCGTGTGAATGGAAGAAATCTTTTCGAAGTGCACGTTGTGTAGCGAACCAGGGATGGAAAAAATTTCGACCTGCATGGTATGGATGCCTGCGTTTGTCCCAAATCGAAACCACCATGGCAAGCAAAACCCCGAACGGTGAAGAAAAGTTCTTTGTCAATCAAATGCGCGGCGGATGCGTGAACGAAGGAAATGATGTGATGCGCTGCATGCGTCATCCCATTTCCATCCATTTCCGATGCAGGCAGAGCTGAGGGGAGGAAACGAACATCGTTCGACCGAATGCTGCTTAGCCCGGGAGCATACATTTTGATGCAAATGCGAAAAACCCTCCTCCCCGCCGGACAGCTCGTCGGGAACGAGGAAGTGACAGCGATTTCCGTTTCCATCCCGACCGATTCGGATTCGGGTTGGGCTGATTGGAACAATGTTTACATTGTGTCATTGAAGTTTGCTGAATTTGGCAACGCTGCACATCACGCCACTGCGTCGGTCACATGCAAATAGGTTCGGTTGGACAGCAACTTGTGGTAAGTACTCCGACACGTGCTGGATGCAGATCGGAAAGAAATGAAAAAGACATTGCTGTCACTGGTTTACATTGTAATTTTATGTAAATTTTAATTTGAAATTATAAATGCAGAAGGCAATCAAAAATAATCCTTATTGAGTCGATAATGTTAATACGAGTATTTGTAGGCAAAAGGAAATTTAAATAATTTTAATCAATCAGAATATGTCGATCTTAACGGACTCGCTAGTTTTTCAATTAACTGCCTACCTCAAAAGGCTTACTATATTAAAACTCATCCTTATGAAACCATAAATCATGTCTACGCCTGTCATCAGCACGATAAGGAACTGCTTGGCAAACAATGACTGTATGTGGTGTGCGTTTGCGTCGCCCCAATGGTTCTCAAGACATTCCTCACCACCCAGATCCGGGCTTCGGCCCCGGAGAAGTATCACATCATGGCCCCTTCCACATTGCTGCCAAACGCAGCATCTTCACACAAACATATGTACTTATTGCTCCTTCGCACCTTACGTGCCACTCGAGGGCTTGGCTCACACTAGACACGGTAGCTCTGGCAGGCCGTTACCTGGCAGGAACAGATCCGATAGATTAAAATTTATCTTTGACTGTTTCCAGGTACGCCGAGGGCTTTTTGTTCCATCCTTGGTTTTTTTCTACTTGTTCTTACTAAAAGGGTGCAACACTACTGCATAAAACTCCTGGACCGGGCCGGGATGCATTTCAATAAATATTTCAAATGCCTCACTCGATTACACAGAGGTTCAAGAGGCGGGGCAGCACCGGGCTCCAAAGGATGAACCGATTGAAACGATAGTTTGTTTGTGCTGGTTTGTTCTCAGTGAAAAAAGAAAAACCAAATAGTTTGAAAAGATGCTCCACCGTTCTTTGTAGAAGAACTGTTTTTCCTTGAGGAAAAAAGGAAACTAAAAAGAAAGGGATAGGTAAAGAACGGTTGGGAAAAGCGCAGCATCACCAGCAACTTTCTGAATGCACTCCCCGTTCGAACGATGCTTAGGGCAGAAAGTGTACGCGCTGCGTTTTACCCCGGCACGGAAGCGATGGAAGTAAACTGCCACACTGTTTCTTCGCTTCCTTTTCAAGAGCCCTTCCCGGCGCCCCGGGAAGTGTGATAAAAGAAGGAAAAATAATCCCGTACCACATCGTCCGATCCGTATCGGGGTACGGGTCGGGGTTTGCATCTTTGAAAGAAACCGGACGATGTTTTGAAAAGTGTATCTTCATCGTTTACAGGAAATTTATTTGCCTTTCACTGTCAGATGCACTTCTTTCACTCCATTTGCGCCGAGCCGATGCTGCTGCTGCCTCGGCTCGATAAAGTTGTTTATGCAATATTTGCTAATTGAAGCGTTACCGGGTGCTGCTGCTTGAGTGCTGGAATGGGTCGAGGTGCTTTAGGGGAGCGTTTTTCCAGCATGGTTGTGCCTGAACTGAGTGCAGTAATGGAAAGATCTTTTGTTTTTATGTTTGATCGACCTTATGGTTTCTAGTATTTTAAACAAATGAGTAAGTAGCAGTATGTAAATATGTAGGCTGAGAAATTTGTTTAAAGTGTAGTATAGTCCCTCAACGATTGATCACCGGAAGGAATGCAATGGGAATGGTATAGAAGTTTTATGAGAGGCCTATTGTTGAGATTGACTTTTTGACCACAATTCTAACTTTTCTATACGATAATTTTCATGCAAATATGTAACGCTGTAAGGAATTTTTACTAAAAGCTGTTTGATCTTTTCAAAAATAAAATTTTAATTTTATAAAACGGACTAATAAATTTACTTGTTAACCTCTTTACTACTTACTAAAAAGAAAATCATAGAGATCATACATTATTATTATTCTATTGTAAAGTTCCTTGCTTTGTTTAATTCTGCCCCATCGAAAGATTGTATGGAATGATGGATCTATCCAATCCATTAATCAGCATCAAGAATAACAGACATAATGGGACTTAAATGAAGCTTCCAGAATCGCTAGCAATGAAAAGATACCGGAAAACCTTTCAATGCGTTTCATAACGTGAGACTCCGTTTGTTTCGCTTCCAATCCGTTTTCTGTTTACCCTTAATAGACCCAAAGCATGATACCGACCGAGTGATCCTGCAACAAACCACAGTATCACACACAAACAACCGGTATGATACGATCGTATCCTGCCGGCTCCGAAGCCCAATTCATCCATCGGAAGATTTATGGAATAATTGGCACATGAATTAACATTTGCGCTCACCCTGTGTACACTCCGTGCACATTGTTTTTCCACGTTGTTTCCGATATATGTTACTTTACCAAGCCAGGTTGTACGTGTGAAATATGGAATTCGATCGGTTATGAGTGCTGGTGCCCGTGGGAAAGTGGTGGTGGCAAACGAACGAAAGAAAAATCCATTTATTAACATAGTTATACATCATCCATTTATTTTATTAACCCTTTCAACTTGCTGTCCAGACACGCCCCGCATGGATTGCATGCTTTAAGATGGATGACCAAAAAGCCCCACCAAAGGACGAAGAGAAGAGCAACCTGACCGGCAAGCCGTCCCACGGGGAGCTCGATTTTTTGACCTCAAATGGCTCGAATCAAAAGCCACCTCGGTATGGCGTTGTTTTACCCGTGACCGAGCGGCAAAAGCCGTCGTTTGGGAACTCGCACCAAACAGACCAATAGAGCGGCTTGCGAGAGGAAAACGGTTATTGAATGACTTTATTACCATCTTACATGATTTATTGCTATGTGGTGCCGGGAGCGGAATAAACGCGAAAAATGGTGCACGTAACAAAAAAAGAAAACGATATTCGTTTGACAACGCTATCGTATGCGTTTGGGTAAATTAGAAACAAACATAAATATTTCATGACATCTGTGAAACATAGAGTGCACGTGGGTGATGGTACTAATGTAGTATGAAATTGTCGTAAAATGTGCCTCACATAAATTAAGACGAACGTTATGAGCAACCAAAAATGTTGGCGAATTTGATGGTATGGACCTCTGCCATTTATGGAAATTGAAATAGCTATTTATGATATCTTCCCAGTCGATAAAATCCATATTTTATGCACTGTTTCAATTGAAAATTGATATTTGCTTGTACTACCAACGCAAATATATATATATTTATTTTCATTGAAACATCTCTAATGGAGGCGCCTGGTGCTTTATTGTATCGATTCCATGTTTTAGAAAGATTGTCCTAATGATCAATGGTTGTCTATTGTCAATGGTTTTGAAATGAAAAAATTAGACACTGTCATCATGTGTGAATCAGCTTAGAACATTTTATTCATAGTTAGTTATCGCATGCTTGACCATTGTTGTTAAGGATGGAGACGCCTGGTGTTTTTCATTTTTCTGAGTGTTATGTGAATGCAATAATTTGAATATAGCTGTTTTCTTTAACTGGTCAAGTTTAAAAAATATATTTACTACTACTACATGTATATCATAACTGTCTGTTATTTTATTGCTTCAATACTCGTTTATTAACATCGCTTTTCAATTGAAATTAACAACTGTTGCTAGTTTCAGTGAAATAAACTTGAAAACAATAATACTGGCGAAAATTAGTGTTTAAACAGTTCTTAGTAATTGTTGAGAGACTTCGGACTTGTACGGGCTCGCTTAGCTTAACGGTATTGACGGCTGGACGGACACATTCGATTTGACCGGCGAGGCGAGCACGCACAGCACACGTAACGAAAGTTGACAACTGTGACAGGAGCAAGTTTTGAGTAGAAGACGCTCGTCAACGAGATGATGAATTTTGTCATTCCATTTCACCAACAACGGAGACGCCTAGTGTTTTGTATTATATTTTCATTACGACCCCAGCATTCCATTAGGCGTCTGATCAAGCTAAACAATACATGCATAAGCTCATTTCAAGCCTTTCGTTGCAAATAGAAAGTACTGTGGTTGTGCTGCATCGACTTCATTATTCCGGTGTTTAATCCCTTTTATTTGAAAATTTGACGTATGGTGTGCTATTTTATGAATGTGTATATATTGTAGAGAATGTTTTATCAAACTAAACTTTTTAACAAAAGCATCCTATGTGCAAGATCAAAATTAGTGTTAGAAATCTTTTTGACCTATGATACCAATAATGGAGGCGCCCGGTGCTTTGTATTTTCTGCTAGTAACGATGTAGGAGGAATGTATGATATAAAGTCACTTAATTGCATTTATTTCTCAATTGAAGAAATTTGATTATATGCTTATAAACAATGATAAATATTTTCAACCCATTCTGGGTGAAGTAAATAGGTGTTTTGTATTATCTTTGTGTAACGATAAAACCGGAAGTGGAAGGAAGTTTTCAGCTTACTAGTCAGGTTGGTAATTGTAAAGTTGTGGTGCGTAATAGTTGTAAAATATAAAATACGCGAAATATTTCGAAACACCCTGAAAAATGGCGTTAATTATCAACAAGTACACTTTTCGTTTGAAATATTGTTTAAGTTTGGAGGACTAGTACTGATCCATGCATGCACGAATATAATATCCTCCACGCTGTCTATCCGGCGTAGCCTTCGGTGACTATCGGTCACCCTTACGTCGGTATTATCCTGTGTCGGGTACTGATATTGACGTTGTACTAACAATTATTTCCTACCACTCAATCCACCCACCGTTCAAGGACCATTCATCAACGGCGCACAAGGGAGTGCTTTACAATTCCTCCAAGACATGCTCACATACGAGCACACACGCACACACTCGAGTGCAGCTGGCATTTATCACCAGCGACATTCGATTATGCTCGTCTCCGACGAACAAAGCCGCCCGGGTGAGATTGTGCCCAGCCCAGTGCCAGCCCGTCGTGCGATCGCCGAAACAAAAGGACGAAGGTCCAAAGTCGTTAGAGTCCATCGGCATCGTGGCACCATTGTGGTTCGGAAGGTCGGACATCGCTTTACACGGCATAGGATTTTTGGAAGCTTCCCTAAGGACCACGGCAGGACGTTTCCACCGGTTCTAGAAATCATCTCCTAAATCCTATTTAAACTTTGCTCGCTCAGCACTTCACACTGCGCTCCACATGTCATCGTGAACTGTCCGTACGTCCATCGCCCCGTGAGGTGAAGGGTTTGCTTGCGGTGGGGCAATGAAATTCACACACACACACATACACCCAAACGCACCCATGAATGACCTGTCAAGAACAGCTGCATTTCGATCGGTTCACGGTAGGACGAATCCACACGGAGGGCATTACTCTTCGTTATCGTCACATCGGGGTACCTGCGCATCGCATGGCCCTGTCCAATCCACGCAGCCTCCCTTTGGGAGGTGTGAACGGTGACGTTGATGATGGGCAGCCACCGATGAGACCGATACCCCGACCAGTATGTTGTTCTGGTGCTCCTATTGGATTTGCATACGACCAAAACTAAACGGACTCGAAGGGCGAAGGGTACGCAACATTCCTAAACCACTTTCTCGTAACCTTTGACCCTCGACGTAAAGGATGCCCAATGCTGGGCCCGACTATGAAACGCACAGACACACAGAGAAGCCTTCCCTTTTCAGTAGGACGTAGCAGTGCAACTGCAATTTTGTGTGCACAATGCCCGCATTTGATGCATGTTTTAGTTGATTATTTCGATGTCCATTCGAGGTCTCGGCCATATTTGGTGGTGTTACCTGGGCACCCCACCTCCTTCATGCAACGCCCCGCATTTACCAAAAGTTCTTAATTGAAAACTCAATAATGTACGCACATAGAGCACTCTACGAGGGGGAGAAAACCAAAAAAGGAGTGAAAAAATTTCGGGTGTTGGGAACTTTTTTTTGCAGAACGTATTATTCAAAGAAATGTTTTTGACACAAGAATCCAAACAGCAAACATTCAAAGCGTTTTGCTAATTTGGATTTTAATATGCCAAAATCAGCTGGATATTTTTTCAAAGTAATGGGTTTTTGTAAATCCCAATGCTATATCTAAACGAAAATTTCAGATTTTTCTCTTCCAAGAACCAAATTGACCAAGCCCGGCTGCTTATTATAAGCTAAATACCACTAAAAGCATTCGGGTAAGAGTAACACAACATTATGTTTTCTAGAGTTAAATAATTCAAATGAAACGAGAAATAAATTGAGAATGTTATACAACTTCATTTTATTTCGTTACAAAAAACTCAAGAAATTTACCTCTCTAATTATTCCTTTGACCAACTTCTTAAAACCGAGCGCCTATTTTATAATCACCTTGCCGTAGTGTCATTTAAAGCAATTTAATATTTTTAAATTGGAATTTTGCAAGCTAATGTAATCCATCTATTTCCTCTACACGATGCTGTTATTTGGCTCTCCCAATTGTACCTCATTCTTTTGACCAACATTTAGTTCTAATTTACGACAAAAGTGTAAAACAATGAGAAGAAAATCTAAAATACACTCTTTTCCAATTCAAAGATAAAAGCAGGATATCATTTAAACATTAAGAACACTTCAACTGCAGAGTTTAAGAAGAAAAATAAAACTATCCAACGCTAAAAAAACGGGAGATTAATGCCATTACTTGCAATCGATACATCTTCCTAAAATCACCACCACCTTGGTGAGCTTTCACCGCCGCTGACCTACTCACCGTAATAACCAGACACCCAAAAGTCATCCGTTTTCCCGGCGCGCCCCGCGTGTATCCGAAAAAACAAATCAGTAAGTGGTTGCGATCTCGAAAGCCATAAATATGTTGTATTTTTCTTCTTCTTCTCTCCTGCTCCTGCTCTCCGTTTGCTTGCCTCAAGAACCATTCGACAAGCGAGGCAACTGATAGCCGTAAGCCCTTGTCGGCAGCTAGAAAGTGTTGAATCTGAAATTCCAACTCACTCGCTCGTTCGCCGGTTCGCCCAATTTGCTTTCCACGGGCACCAACAATCTAACGCCCGGGTCGATTCCAGAACGGCTGCCAACAACTAGCGCTGGTGCTCTCGGAATTAATGTTTTATTTATGTAATGTGGTTTAAGAGATTTAGATTAATGAACTCTTCACTCGTTCGGCGGCTGCCGGTTGCGCTCGGGATAAAAGCTTCATTTTTCCTTGCCCACCCTTTGCTTGCTGCTCTCCATTCGCTGTTTCAACTCTACCCTAGCACGATTGAAAGATTGGCCACCGCCATCGTGCACCATCGGTGTTTGGAAGAAACGCTGCGCCAAACGAGGATGGTGCAACTTAAAAAGAATGAGCCCTTCCATGTGCACGAAATTCGAAAGAAAGGCCGATGGTAAAGGGGCTTTTAAGAGGGATCCACGCAGTGGAAAACACACACATACACAAACGCTTTTACGCCTTCGTATTCCAGTGGAAAGAAAATCGTTGCCAGAGAAAAACAAGCACCATCCGAGTGCTTAATTATTCACCTTTAGTAAAGTAAAGTTTTCGTGTTGCCTTGGTTGCCACCGGGCACTTACTTACGAAGGGCAGGCTTTAAGGCAAGGGTGGGGTAAGTTTTTAAAAATGTTTTCCACCAAACTTGCCACTAAAGAGGTCGGTAATGCCGTGGCCTTGAGAGGCGCCGGCAAGGGGTGTCTAAATTGAAGTTTCCCATTTGAAGCAGTGTGCCGACTTTGGATCACTTTCCGCACGGAAGCGGTGGCTTAATTTTCTCAAGTAGTTTTAACTTTATCTTCATCTTTTTATCTTTTCCCAATGTAGCCTGATGAAAATGCGATGAATAATTAAAACAAAAACACCATTTCATTCGATGATCGCTGAATGGATTCAAATCACGAGCGGAATGGTGTTTTAAGAAGTCTGAAGTAGTCGATCGATAGCATGGATTAAGCATTCAACCACCTGGCAGCTCCTTCACGGAGCTTCCTGTGTGCAACCGATGCTTCCGGTCGAAGAAAATGGCATTCTCACGAGCTTGTAAAAGTTGCAATCCAATCAATAATATCTAATTAAAGTGCACTCACCCTTTCGGACATCGAAGGGCCGGTGCATTTTCGTTCACACCATTCGATCCATGGCGTGTTCCATTAAAGCCAGACTACCACTGGATCGTACGAGGCTGCAGGTTCAGCGTTCGGGAAAATCCAGTCCAAAGAAAAAAGGACATGGAAATGCTTTCGGGAGATTCTTTTCCACTTTCGGTGTTTTGGTTGGGACGAAGGGAAAAGACGTGTAAAGCAGAATCTTGGTTCATACAGCTTTGGTTCGCTACCAGAGCAAGTCGTTTTCTTTCCACCGGGCGTTTCCTTGCTTTTCTTCTATCTTTGCCAAACGCTAAACTTTCACTTGAAATAAACGAACCTTGAAAAACTCGTTTCACTTCGCACCTGTTTCTTGGGGGCGAATGGCACCGTAACGACCTTTGTACCAGAGTAACTCGAAAGGAAAAACACAAACACACACCCACAAACATGGCACAAGGCGCAAGTGGTTTGCCTCCTCACGGCTCCGCCTTTGCATTCAATTTTCCGATCCGGTTTCATTGTTCCGAATTTGTTTTTTTTTCGATTTTACGCTGGGTTTTCTTGTTTTTCTTTTTGCGTACGTTCGATGCATCTTTCGATGGTGGCTGCTGGTTGGGAAATGATGGTCACAGTTTTACCCTCCTTCCACTTTACATGACTGCTGCAAATGGATTTGAATAAAAAATGGAACAGAAAGCAACGAAAACAAAATCACTGTATGATTTCGATTTAATCCAGCCTCGTTATCCGACACACTATTTCCATATTTTGTTTTTGCCCGATTCCCCGGTGTTGAAATGATATTTTGAATCGTTTATTTAAATTTAATCTCCACTTGTTTGCCACCGGCCTTCACTTACCGGGGAGAGTGTAGCGTTTCTTTCCACTAGTTCGGATGAGCTGCAGTAATAACCAATCAAACTTTGAGTTCGATAAAAAAAACGCACAAACAGAACATGATTATTTTATTATGTCAAATATATTTCTAAATATTTGCAATCGTTCTGCATGGTAAGTTATGGCCACCTCCAGCCTCCTGCCAAACGTCTCTTTAGTGCTTGAGCTAATTAGACAAAAAACTGTTAACATAACAAATAACCTAACAATACCGCGCAATCAGCTAATACTTACACCCCTGGGTACAAGTTACGACATCCGCACCCTAACCATTCCCTTCATTTTCTGGTCATTTTATGGTTAGTTTTTGCTTGTTTCAATTTGAATACATTTCACATCCGATGGTCCACTCGCCATTGCACCATACTGCTTGTTGCATGCTGCGCGCTGCATTTAAATCATTTAGTGCTTAAAATATTTACACATTCCGCGATTTAGCGCCACATTTTCTTTGCATTTCCATTAAGGTTCTTCGAAAAACAATCTTTTTTTTACTTTCTTTCTTTTTCGCTGCAGCTTGAGCATCACCTTCATAACGCTATGCTGCGATCAATTGACCGCCCAATAAGTGCCCTTACGCTAAAGTGTTTTGCCGTTTTTGCTCTGCTATAGTTAACAAACTCGCCAAGAGTTAAGCCATTTCGCTATAATACAACGTTCGCCTACAGGATTTGGTTTTGCTTTTGGTTAGATTCGTAATATTTTTCCTTTCTGTTTTTTTAAAGATACCGAAATAAACATACCATCAACTAAGAACAGGCTGTAATGTACATAAATGTCTCACGGGGACATGACGCAAGCCGTGGTACTTTGTTCTTCGTGGAAATTTTTAACTACACCCACTGGCGGACTATTTGCCAGACTAAAGCCCTAAAATAACGCCACACGTTCAATCGTAAATGAATCTTGGCAAAACACAACCCTTTAATCAGTTTCGTTTACTCCTTCGTGTTCGTGCGCGGCCCACAAACATTGTGTGTTATCGTTTATTCCTTTACCCCCGGCCCATCTCGCATCTCTAAGCATAAAACATTGTGAAATCGTGAGTTTTTTTTACAGATTTTCTTCAGCCTTTCGCAGCGTAATCCCGCGCGTCCTTTGATATGAGCAAGTTGACTGATATGAGCGACCTCCGCACGGAATCAACAGTTTCACGTCCTTTCCCGAACGAACGCGTGGAAGGTCTTCTTACGTCCATGTGGCAACAGTGTGGGAGTGGGGAGAGTGCGTCTCCTATGTTGTTAGTTATTTTATTCTTTTTTATTTTGCTTAGTTCCAACGATCGTCAACCAGCTTACAGCAACAGCCGACCCTCGATGCACTGATGATATAGCACGACCAGCAACGATGGAAGCCCGGCTGCGGCAAAGGAGAGCAGCGTAAGCGTACCGAAGCTCCGTTGAACATCTGCAAGACCGGGAATGTTGGTTGCATCATGGATGAAGAAAATAATCAGAGAGAAAGTGAAAGAGAAGAGAAGAAAAACCCGTACATTAGTGGTCGCCGAGCAACGACGTCCTCTGCAACGCTTGCTGCTCAATTATTCAGATTTCAAAAGGGTAAAGTGACGTTTGCCTCAAAGACGAGGCTGTTATCAAAGGTTCTTCGCTCAATGGTTGGGAGGGGGAAGAAGGAGATAAATAAGGACGCGTTGAAAGGGAGCTGGGTGTTGGAAAAACGGTGTTTTCTCGTTCGTTCATAAATAAAAACAAAACCAATAAACCAACAAGAAAGGGGATGGATGGTTCAGATGAACTGACGCCAAACTTGAAGCTCGGCTAGGAAAACAAAAAAAAACACACGCACACAAACCAATTCAATCCTCTTCCATTGGCCCGAAGGGCGTAAAGTATCCACAAAGTGCAAGCGAACGAGTTGGAGAAAAACTTGGAATGAAAAACCCTCCGGGGGAGTGGCGGGAATTGAAGGTTGAAATTTCAACAGCGTCAAGTCAACAAAAACACACACACACACTTTACCATTAGACACGCCGAACTCCTTCGGTGGCATATCGGTGTAGGAGAAACTTTGGCCGATAGCGAGCGATCCCTTGCGCTCGAAGGGGATCCCGTTCGGTGAGCGCTGCGCGTTGCCATCGTCGGTCTTCATCGGAAACAGGAGCTCGGGCTGGTTGGCGACCTTAATGGTTTCATTACGTGACACCAAGGCCGGGACCGCTGCACGGGTGCAAAAGTTTTCGTGTTGGGCGAAAAAGGAAGAAGAAAAACGGTGAACGGTTGCGGTGGGGGATGGGAAATGAAAAACACGAAAACCCGGTACAAAGTACACACTGAACTTATCGCACAAATTAATACACTGCGAGGGTGGCGTTCGGGGCGAACGGAAAATGTGTTGAAAAGTGAGCAAGCGAAGGTGAAAAGTTGGAGAGTGAAAAGAAAATTATAAACGAACCAAAATCAAACAGACGTAGCATAAACACGGGGTCGGTTTTGGTAGGGCGCAAAGTCAACAGCAACACCGACCGAAGAAGTGCACAAACAGATCAGGGTGAAAGAAAAACACAAAAACTAACCGGTTCGCAAGGACATGCACACCTAAAGGCGAAGCACTTATAATTCAATCTACTTACTCTCCTTCGGTTCCATTACGTGGGTAATTTGTTTCGACGGTGTTGATGGGAGTGGAATTTCTGTGGGTTGGGTAAAAAAGGGGTGAGAAATGTGAAAACGAAAATTAAGACCACAACACGAAACTGCATCAAGATTTGATAGGGTGATTTAAAAACAAAAACACAAGGTAAAAGATCTGCTGAACGATACAGTTGAAGATAAACGTCTATCGCGTGCTGGCTCCCGGGCGACCAGTTTTTACCCCATCCACTAAAATATTCTAAATTAACTGCTAAACAGCTCCATTGCGGCGTTAACGGTACGTAAAGTAATTAAAGCCCATCCCCGCAGGGGGCGTTTTACTTACCGTACACGCGAATGGAGCCCTCCGTTTCGCCCAGCGAGTTCTTCGATATGCATCGATAGTTGCCGAAATCGCCCATCGATAAGCCCTTGATGGTGAGCTTCATGTGCGCTCTGTGGGAAAACAGGGCCCCGTATGGGGGATCAATTAGTGAGCGGTCAAAGGGAGACGTGACGTGGTTCTGAGGACTGGAACAGCTTACCGGTAGGAGTTTTCGTTGTAATCGATTATGTACTTTTTACTCGGCAGCACCATCACCGCATTGTAAACCCAGTAGATGATGGCTCTGGAAGGAATGAAAGCAAACGAAGGCAAGACATAACAAAATATGTATGAAAGATTATTTCTCTAAACTAGGTTAGCGTAACAGTACAATTGACAATTTTAAATATCAAAATCAAAAACGCAGTTATTGCCAAGAAATTTTCCTTCTGCTATCTCAACTTTAAAATTCTTTAGCGAAACCATGGAATATATTGAACAAAAAGATAGAGAAAAAGCAAAGAAACATTTATTCTTCCGTATGATCAATAAATGGCGAGCTAGCAAGTTTACAAGATGATTCCTTCGTTCTCATCACACAACGCTGTAATTTATCGTTCTCTTCAGATTTATAAGCACACAATCAATAAAATTCTTTATCATTATTTTAAAATCGACGGACATTTAATTTGTGATTATTATGCTTATATTATGGATAAGTGTCGAAATCGGTCTATTCTACTCGCGCAAAGTTTAACAACCCGGATATAACGCAATGGCAAGCAGACATTAAGTCTGGTAGGTAATTTTGAAGTAAACTATAAAAAGAGTTTCAGGAACCGCTCTCAGTAGTC
This sequence comes from Anopheles sinensis, assembly GCA_000441895.2. Taxonomy (NCBI): domain Eukaryota; kingdom Metazoa; phylum Arthropoda; class Insecta; order Diptera; family Culicidae; genus Anopheles; species Anopheles sinensis. The sequence goes on along the minus strand of KE525337.1, from coordinate 779,293 downwards.
CATTTGTAATGAAAAAATCGATAAAACGCCCGTATATAAGTGCTACAACATCTTTCAAGATATAAAAATAATGATGAGTTTATCGATTAACAGTCAAGAGACATGCCATAATTGTTTTTGAATGGTAACGAACAACAAATCTGAAATTTAAAAACGAAAAATTTGTTTTGGATTTTGTTTTAATTTAAAAATATTTTTAATCACTGCATCAAATGGAAATAATGTTTGGGAAAAAGATTAAGATTCATTGCCTAAAATAATGCTTTGTTTATTGTATCTGTTATGGATCATTGCGATTTTTTTAATAACATAAGCTTTTAAGTGTGACAAAATGTATTTAAATAATTTAGCTTTTCTATTCAATGATCAAGAATCTGCGGACTTTTGATTTTTTTAACCAACTACGATGTGGCTGCCAGCTAGCTTTTGTAATGTAGCAATGTAGCACAAAGTAGTATTTTACATTGATTTTCCATAAAAGTATGAAAAAACAAAAAAGGATGTAAAAAAAACAAAATTATGTTTTGCATGATGTATTGAACAGGGGTCTTAAATAATTTAAAACCACCACTGCTTCCTAGATATTTTCCCTTAGATTACGTGAACAGTCAGTCTCTTTTGTAAAGCGTAAACCCAGTTTCAGTTGAGATTCAATATGAATGCAAATACCTAAACCATCTTTAAGAATAATTATCTTCTAAAAAAAAAGCAGGATATTTGCAATAGCCAAATTTTTTGTTTTAATTACACGCTCTCTTGATAACATTTCAATAAGTGAAACTACAGCAAAATTTTCCAAAAATAATTTGAAGAATTATCAGAAAAATATCATCAATCATTATTTGACAGCAAAATGAGGTCTCAACTCATTGAGACTCTACTTGATTTCTTTTAAAGAGGGACCTTTAAAAGGTCAATAATATACGGTGGTATTGTTTAGTACAGACAAAATCAACCAAAATTACTATGGGATACGAACCACTGCCGCAGACAGACATATTAATAAACATGTCAATCGAACATTGTCCCCTAATTCTAAGCCATAGCAATTTCATTAGCACGCTGTTACTTACCTAGGGTGTGCTTCCGTGTGACAGTCGATGGTAACATCGGTGGAGAGCGGTGCACCGACCAACTGATTCGGCACCCATATCATCGGTGAAACTGGAACGAGCACCAAAGCGAGAGATGAGCAAAAATCACCGAGACGTTCACGCGAATCGACATCCACCGACATGATGCTGTCAACGGATGAAAGCACTGCGTAGAAACTGATATTTCTTGCCGCCCGCAAAGCCACAACTGCGGCTCGCTAGCCCGGCGGCAGGGTAATGAAATTTTCCCCTGAAACACTAGAAACCATTTGCCGGCCGGAAAATACGGAGGCAGAGCTGAGCAGGCAGTTAATGGAAGATCTTTTCACGCTGTAATTGCCGACAACAGCGGTGGCAGCGTTGGCCCGCGGGCCCTAAGTTTGCCGTATGAATTTAATTTGCTAATACACTTATGAATAAATAAAAGCATACTTACACTCAACATCGAGGATAATCCGCTTAGACACCGACGGTGGCACACCATTAGTGGCAATGCAGAGATAAGCGCCCATTTCGTTGCGGCTTACCTTCGTCAGATGGAGCACCTCGCCGTCGTATACCATCACTTCCGGTGGTGTCGGAGAGAAGAGAGCGTAAAATGGAGCGAGGGAGAATGAGAATGTGCAGAAATTAAGTTATTTAGAGATTAGGCCGTATTTTGCTGGCTTTACTTTGGGCGAGCATGGAAATGGATCGCTCGCAACAGCATCGTAGCGGATTTATCGCGGTCGAGTTGTTTACTCCAGTTTGTGAGTGACAAACAAATCCGTTACAGCTTTTGAAAACTTATCCTTCCATAACTGTGCATCCTTAAAATACACACAGTAATCCTTTCACTACCCGTTTTATGGTGTCCATTAGTATCTCAACCCTTTGCCATAAACGCACGCAATGACGTGAAAGTTATCTGTCAAAAGGTTATCACAAAAACTGGAATTTCAGGTCAACATTCCACCGATATCGATTAGAGTGCATCAAGGAACGTAATCTCATCGCCTATCTTTCCATCCCCCTCCCCTTTCTTCCCTTCGAAGGCCATTCCGTCAAAAATCGCTTGTAAAAACAATCAAAAACCCATTTATCTTCCTCCCCGGGCACTTCGGTTTGCTTCATGTGATTCTTTGTGTGTGCGGAGTCTGATGTCATCTTCATACGGTTCGATAAGCTTCTTAAGGTAAATGTACTGCTTTCGACAGGACCATCCCAACGACACCCTCCCCCACCATTCTTGAGGGGGGGGGGACCTTCCCGGGCCCAACTTACCTTTCTTCTTCCGCTCGACGGTAATGCTCTGGCCGTCCTCGCGTCGCCAGATGATCTTGGGCGTGGGAAACCCATCGGCACGGCATGTCATGTTGATGTTTTGATTTTCTCGCACGGCCACCGACGACGGAGTGCTTTCGATGTCCAGAATGTTCGGAGGCACTGAACGTAGGAAGAGAGAGCAAAAATCGAACTAAAACGATGTATCTACAAAATGTTATTTCAACGCCATCAGTGTGTGGGTGGTGAAGCTTTTTTCACTTTTCGAAAAAAAGCACAGCATATTGATTGAGCACGTTCGTGTTTTGATAACGTTGTTGACTTCAAATAGCGCAATGACAAATAAAGTGCTGGGACTTTTAATTTAATATTTTAGATGTGAATGAATGGTGAAACAGCTTTAATTTTTGGATATGTTAACGTATGCATTAAAAAAATATTAAAACTTTACTTTATTATCATAATATTGATCAACCACTTTCTAAGCATTTTATGTATAACCCAGCCTGATCAATTAACCCTATAGAGAGATCAT
>KE525337.1:692154-776381 GCA_000441895.2 Anopheles sinensis | reverse complement strand
TCATTCGAGGTGGTGGCGTATGAAACACATACATTCATCGTGCTGATTATAAATTGACGCCTAATGATTGCTGTCCCGCTTGAAAGAGTAATTTTGCTTTGAATGAAGGCAATACTATAAAAGTGAGATTTTTAATTATCACGTCTTTTTCACGTACATTTCTATTGATGTTTTGCTGTAGTATACGTTTTTCATGATATAAACTACGATGTACAAAATGTTAAATTTCATCATAATTCGTGAAGCTTGTAAGTTCCAATAACGTTCGATTTTTCGAATATTGGGTGTATTAAACCTTAAAAAGAAAACATAAAAAACAGTGGCTCCAGAAACAAACCGTCTTGCTGGGTTGCATACGATGAAATATTAACGTATGCATTAAAAAAAATAGACAAATTTTAACGATTTTTCCTGCAAAAACGGAAAACGCTAGCAACTTCCAGTTGTATGTAACATAAAGAGTAGCTATTCTTTAAATTCAGAACATGTTCAGAACTTTATCATTAAAATTGAATCCGCGGTGGCCAAAACAGCAAACCGTCTTCGTTTGATAACGTGTTAAAACTTTCAGCATTATAGCGGATCGAACTTGTTTGATTTTGTTAGACATTTCTTGTCCACCGAATTCAGCTGATATAAATTCTTAACTATTTGGTCACTTATGGAGACAGGTTGAAAAATCATTTGGAAGCCTTGGTCCGGCCACTGACTGTGCTGCGAGACCTCAAATGACAACAGAGGCCGTTACGACAGGCATAACGAAAAATGGCCTAATCATTCCGTTTTTTGGATCAAATGTCGCTTCAACCGGCCAAATAGTTAAGAAAAACTTAGAAAAGATGGAGATTGTTATACAGATGACGCGATCGAGGCAAGTCACTTAAACAAACCGGCTCGAAGCTCGTGTAAGACATGTGCTCGGAAAATCACGAAATTCGGTCATATATCATAATCGATTCCAGCACAAATAACCCTATCTACGTCCCTCAACCACTTTTAACTGATAAAACCTTGATAAATCTTTAACGTAGGATCTATTCCAACAATTTAAAAGCCAATCGGAGCAGCAGGTGGTCATGTAGGCCACACAACTACTGAAAAACATCCTTACACGATTGGTTTTGTCGGCTATGGCTAAAGTTTCGACCAAGTACCGTATGGCCGCCTTACTGGCCATCAAAATATTTTTTTTAAGTACTTAAGTGATGTAACTTTACAAGAAAATTTACTTCATTCAAATAGCTTGGTTATCTTTTTTCTTATCGTCGATGAAAATTTGTCTATTTTTTTAATGCACACGTTATCTTTATCTTTAAAAACGAATATTAAAGCTTTACTTTATAATCATGCTATTGATCAACCTCTTTCTAAGCATTTTATGTACAACCCAGCCTGATCAATTAACCCTATAGAGAGATCATCTAAAGCTCAGTTTTTGGCGAGAAGTTTTCATATAAAAGCATAACTATGTTCATTATACTGGGTTTAATACCACCACCGGAGTCAGTATCAGGAAAGCGGCTTCCAATATGTGCTTTAATGTAATCACCTCCAATGAAGGAGCACAACAAGACGAACAAATTACGTCCGCTTAGAGTCAAACAGTCCCTCCCGACCATCGGAAGTCTGGTGCAACTTTCCCAGCTAGTCAATGTAATCGACACGCCAGCACCGTGAATAGTACCAATGAGCAAATATCCGTCCAATAGTGCCTTGGCCAAGAAACCATAAAGCTCGTCGGGAACGGCAAAGTTTTCCACCTCCTGTAACGTAACCGGCAGCTTCCGGTCGGAGGAAAAGTGATTCGGTCGGATCGGATTATGATTATGCATATCGGTACGGGAATGCCCGGGATACGGGAAGCAGCCCATCGTGGGGCCAATTGGGGCCAATACTCACCGACAACTTGCAAGTATCCCACTTGGCTAATCATGGGATTTGTGTTCACTTGGCACATGTAGTAGCCCCGGTCGTCCTGCTGGGCCTGGCTGACGTGCAGCAGCCATGTGTTGGAATTATCGTACGTCACGCTGTACCGCGGAATGCGCGATATCACATGCCGGTGTATCGTCAGAATCATCTGCCGATCGATGTGGATCCACGCGACCTGTCGGCGGAGAGAGTGAAGGAACGTTAGCGTGATATGCATCGGAGTCAGGACAATATAAGGGGATTAATGTAATCGGAACAGAATTTTTTCAATGAACAGAACCCAATCGAATGATTGTTAAAACGTGTGTAATCCACATTGTAGCAATGTATGGCAAACACATCGTGCGGTCTCGAGGTTTTTAAAAGGTTTTTCGCAAAGGGAGAGAATTCACTGATTGCATATAATTTTGAAATCGATTGCAACGATCATAAACACCTTTTATAGGTACTTCACCCTTAACTAACTTATACAATTTGAGCCCTTCTCAGTTTTGTTCAAGCGGATGAAATTTGTATTGTAGTAATCGATGCAATTAAACCACTTATTACTTACATGGTAGAACATAAATACTTGCATATTTGTTAAGAAACTGACCATTTTTTAAATCTATAAAATCCTACAGTTTTCGAGAATTCTTTTTGTTTCCTTATGTTTTAGACCAAAAACTATACAAAAAAGTAAAAAACAGTGTGGCTATGTTTTAAACCATTTTCCCGACTTGGCAGGGCTGTTAAAGAAATAGATCTCCACAATAATCCAATAATTTTATTCCATTTTCTACACAAAACTTACAAAAAATTTAATGTTTCTGGTAAGTTTTACTATCTGCTGATTTGTGACACTAATTTTAAGCGGTAATAATTTCGGTAACAATTATTAGTCACAGTAAAACTTTGTTATCAGAAGTTCGACAGAAATTTCTTTTATACTTTGAAATGTTTTCCGGTTCCATAACCTCATTCAATTTTAATAACGCTTATAATTGTTGATAACATAGGAGTAAATCTGATCTTCTAAAGAGTTTACACTTTTACTCACCGTATTTTTGAAAGTTTATATTATTATCAAAAAAATGCTTATATTATAAATAAACACTTTCTAAGTTAATAAAAGAAACACTAAAGAGTTTTGAATTTACTATTTTCCATGAAACTTTATGTTACTTAAAATATTACAAAAGTGTATTTTCAACTTAATAGTTTTATGTTTATCAATCATGTCTTTTTTCAACACACATTTGTTTAAAATACACACGCGACAACAATATAATATGTGTCTATTCATAAACTGATTCTTTATTTGAATGACAATAACAAAACTTAAACTGCTCCAGAAGCTGTCAAATAAGATATGGAAAACAAAAACGATGGTATCATAATTCTGAAAAGAGAACCCTTGTTTAAGGCACCCCGGACTTACCTTGTACGTGCCCAAATGCTCCACGACACACGGCAGGTTCGCATCGCGTCCCACGGCAACCGTTACGTTCGGGATGGGCTGCGCAAATCTTGGTTCATCCATCATCACTGCGGGAGGGATAGGAAACAGAACAGAAAAATAAAAACATCAACGAACGGATAAAACCGGCCGGAACGGAAATAAATCCAACAGCGAAACGCATGAAAGAGGAGAGGATGGGGTGAAGAAATAACATATTAAAGGTCACCGATCGTTTTCAAATTATTCGACTTCGCCCGAAAGTTTTCGCCCCAAAACGGCCAATCGATATCGATGCGAAGGCTGTTTTATTTTGGATCATTTTTTCCGGGGTCTCGGTGGGAGAAAAAAATCTATCTGCCAAACCCGGTGGAGAAAGGTAGGAAAGATAAAACATTGCCCAACCTAACAGATGGTGCACGGGCAACGTACAGGACTAGAAATTGTTGCCATCCGGTTAGGATCAGAAATAGGACCGGGAAAGAAACGTCCATTTTAGGGGAGTGGGTTGGGTGTGATGGTTGTGTGCATGGAAATCACAAGATGTCTTTTTCTACGCCTCAAGACCGTTCTTCGCCATAACCAACAAACCATTCGAAGAAAGTGTTAGAAAAGAACCGGAGTGTTCGGTTCCGTGCGCAAACGGCTTGAACCGAAAGTGCTGACACGGGACAGTAACTATGTTGTATGATGGGGTTGCAGCCAGTTTCGGGCGCCTCCTGCCCTGTCATCTACACCGGCAACAACGGCCGGCTGACGGACGAACTTATGCAACTGTTTCGAGAATGATTTATTTAAAGTTGTTTTTCACTGTTCGTTCTCCACATCAAATAGTTCTTCTCGCTCGTCCAAGCCCGGCATGTTCCAACAGCGTTACAAGCATTCCTCCGGGGAGGAGAACGGAGCGGGCTGCTTTTATTTAGAGGGCTTTTTCGTGCGAGTTCGTTAGGTGCATTCGAAAGTGCACTGACTGACGGTCGACAGCATCGGTAAGGGTCTTCGAGCCGGCGATGTGGAGTCCTCTCCATTTATCTTTCGCCGGAAAACCCGAACGATTCCCTTCCCCGAAACGGCACGTCGCTACGGGGACGTAAACGGAGGCCAGACAGACAGAAAGACAGCGCAAATGGAGCACATTGCAAGCATCAAAATGAAACAACAACCATGTCCTCCGCTCAACCGATCCCTTTTCCAGCGAAACCGATGATACTGCAGGATAATTTCATCCGTTTATTCAGGTTTCTGTCCAACCGTTTGTCAAAGCGATGTGACACATTTCGGCTTCGTTTTCCATCACGCCCGAAAGTCGCTCGTGTCGGTTCGTTTGTGTTCTGTTCGTTTTTTCTTGCTCCCATTTTTGTTTGTTCTCTTCTTTTCCTAATGTTTCAGTTTTCAGAATATCCTGACGTTGTTGTGTTCGTACCCAAAGGGCAACGTTTTCCCTTTTCCCAGCCTGTGTTCCACTGTCTGCAGAACTGTAACATTTCAAAACGTCACTGTTTCTAGTCCGATCGCAACAAATGGTCATCTTTATATGCAAAAGGTAAAAAGTTTTCTTGGAATCATCAATTTAGCTGTAACATCTTCCATTTTTGTGTAACAGCAGAATCCTTCCAGGTAGGGTTTTATTAATGTTCGGGTCGTATGTAATTGTTTTTTGTTTTGGTTCAGTTTTTGATATTATGTTTCGAAAACAGCTTCCAAATTTTTACTGTTTTGTAGCTGAAAGGTTCAAGATTTTATTTAAATCTGAAGTAGCAGAAATTATTTCGGTAGCATAATTTATGCATTGTTCGGCAGCTATAAAACAACTTGTTGAGAGAAATGGTTCAATTTATGTTACAGTTTCAAATTTTCTTAAACTTAATTAATTTTTAATATAATAGATAAACACATATTGGGGCTGTTTCACGATAAAAGTTCATTTTTTTCATTGCGCAAATGCCATTCTCAATCACTAGAATTTCTAAGCTAAACAAAACACACCCGTTTAGGTTAGATACCGAACCTTCACTCTTGCCTAGTAGACAAACTTCAGTTATATTATTATTGAAAAACAATTAAATCTATTTATATACTAATTTAAAAATGATGCACGTATCTTTAGTAAATAGATGTTTAGTTTCTTGGGTCATTTTCTCCCTATTGCTGGGTCTTGTACCTTGATTATTTGTTTAAAAAACAATTATAAACATTATAATAATCCCAAACAGTTTAATTCATGTATCACTTTAATAGACAAAAGCAGATTTCTTACGTTTGAAACCTTTCCGATACAGCTCTTGTGCAGCGAAAAATCATACTACATTATGCAAACTTGGCTAAGCATAAACAATAAGGGTAATCTGTGATAGTGTGCATTCCTAAATGGCGTTTCTTGAAGCAGGCAGCAATCTTTTCAATCTGTGGTAATCCCTTTCGGTAATAAGTCGGGGTAAAGAAATCACCTCCACAAAGCCATAACAATGTCTGCCTACCGGAGCTCAGAAATACCATAAAAAGAGAAAGATCTTAATAGAAGCATGAGTGGGGGGGAGTCAAAGATAATTCCTACAGCTCGGAAAATGTGCATGCACGCGCTCCACGAACCGAGCACCGACAGCTAAGTCTCCCGAACAATTGTTCATTCGTGGAAGCTGAATCATTTACGGTTGATTTGAAATTTATTACGTTTCTTAGAAGCCAAGATAAGGTAGCATTTTCCGCTGCTCGCGCTGCGCCTGCAGCCTTTGGAAAGGCCTTGGCTGCAAAAACTAGCAATAGTCAGGCTGCAATGTACCGGGAAATGAAAAGGCAAAGCCGTGCTTTTATCCTCCGGTTGGATCTCCTATCTGCATTCTATCTGGATTTTATTTTTAATTCCCGGTAATCAAAATAGATTGCATTCCTGGCAGTTTTAGCGCTAGGATTCATTGTACCATTCGCTGGCCAATTATTTAACGTGGCGTCTACAAAGTGATTATCGGAAACGGATAAGCTGAATTCCTTTAACGCCATTGTATTTCAAGCTCATCTGAAGCGATGAGGATACCAAAGGACGTAGTTTTGTCTGTTCAATTTTAAGTACGCTCTTTTTGCCCTCCTTATAAATTTGTGTATCACCTAAACTTCCCATGACATCCGACCAAAACTTTGGAGCGTGATATACTGTCAAACTTTTGCAGCTCCTTAACCTTATTGTTAAACTGTAGCAAAAACTCTTGCCATTCGCCTAACCCTTGAGGTTCATCCCCTTTGCGAGGGCGGGGGTGCAAAAACATGCAAGAGAAAAAGCAAAAGTGGATATAATAATCGTTCACCGGGGCCACATCTGACATCCGGCCCGGTTTTCCACCATTATCTTCCGCGTTGTTCTTCGTGCTTCGGTGCTCCCGTTGTGTTTTTTTCTTCTTCAACCCGTCTGAGGCCCACATTTAACGGCCTCCGAGCTCGTTCGCAGGCTCCAGAACCTACGGATCCCGATCGGTAGCAGCTGCTTTTTATGGATTGTACGTGAGAACCATGCATTATTACCACGTTTTGGGGGGGGAGGCGGGAGGCGCATTATATTACGGGCGCGCTCGTGTCGCACCCAAGGATTACACATTTAAATGAACACGATTGTCGGTGTGTCTTCTTCATACGTGCAGTGATAGGAGAGTAGTCAACTCCGGGTCGGGAAAACAGAGCTATTACAACGTAGAAGGGAAACAGCTCGTGTGCTTTAAGAAGATATCCTTTTATTTCCGTTTGCCAGAACTGTTTTACAAGGATCAGTTTTAGGAATGGACTAACAATATTGGAAACAGTACAAATTTGCGTGAATTAAGCCAATCTCTACCCTTGGTGATCTGTGGATGAGAAATCGATAATTTCCATATAACATTCAAACCATACCAGTAATCGACACCAATCATCAACGGTAAAGTGTGTGAATACGAGGTTCGAAACGCTGCTCTCAGTCCGGACGAGAACCGGGTTTCGATGAACAACGCATAACGTGTCAGATTACCGGAAATATATTGCATCTCGTAAAGTCAAACCGTATGATTTATGTACTCCGATAAGGATCTCCGAATGCGTCGGTTTAGCCCGCGGTAAGGCGTAAGACGCAACGAACTTGCGGAAGACGGAAGTTCAAAGTGTCAGAAAGGGCGGAATACTCTGCTGCTTGCAGTCAATTCCAAATATTGATATTGCTTTTACGGCTGCATAAACATCGTTCCCGTCGCTTTGGGAGTCCCTTCCGCTCCGGTTTGAGAGGTACGCAAAGTGTTCGGTCGTATTTATCGCACGTGGAAAAGCTGTTGGACGATACTTCCTTCGCGCTTACATACATTATGTGCAGCGCAGCTCGAGGCGTATTGGATTTAACACATAGCACGGCTTAATGGTGTTGCAAGCTTTGTGAAATTGAATTTTCACGCTCCGTGTGAACTACTCAATTATGCAACGCTTTTCAGAGTGGTAATAATTAATCGCCGTTAGTTGTATGTCAAGGTTAAAATGAAGTGGCATATATTCAGGGAATCGCTACAATATTTTCCATAATATATGCCTTCAAATTCAGTTTTAAGAAAATCACTTTCATCTAAAAATCATTGCACAGGAAATCATACCTAAATATTTTCACCGGCGCTTGAAACCAGAAGGACTCTTTTGTGAATGGGAAAGATTATTTGCCGCAAACTAAGAATTTCTTCTAGATGCGCTTTTCGCCATTGCCCCACTTCAGGTCGGCCACAGAAAAGCCTGAAGTGAATGGGAAGGAATAAAAGAAAAAAATAACCCAGTTGCACAAACATAAACGTCTTGCAAGAATGTCTATCCGTCTTTATCAAGCCGTACCGTGGGCCGTACTCTTGCACTTAGCAGAGCCTCGCTTTACGGGCTGCACACAAAATGGCCCCCGGCAAGTGGGCAAGAACAATGGCTCTTCTTCCGGGTGGAAATGAACAGTGAAGCACGCCGCGGGTGAAGGGGAAGACAAGTGTAGCCTTCGATTGTTGCTTCCCGCCGTTTGCACCGTTTTGTTGAAGTGTGTGCGCGCCCGCGCCCTATTGTGACTGCCTGAACAATGCTCGAGCGCTTGGAAGATAGTCAAGGTAAATAAAGACCTCTAGTGCGAGGGAACAGTAGGAGAGAGTGAACTGAAGAGCAAACGTTTTCTTTTGGCGGTTCTATTGTTGTTTGTTTGGCGAAGCTTATAATCACGCTGTATAAACTTTCGTGCGTTAACACGGGTATCTTTGAGGGATGCTGGGAAACTTCAACAAGTACACGAAACGACCAAGGGGTGGTTTTGTTTCCCACCATGCGTTGAAAAAGTCGTTCTCCAATTCCAGCAATTCGTGTTCTCCATTGCAAAATGTCACTCTTCGCTACAGGAACGCATCGGCACAGCTGGGGGTTTAATAATGCAAATTATCTTATTTTTTCATTCCTTTGCCCATTTGCATTCCAAGCCTGACATGTTTTCTCGCCTGGCAGAAATTAATTCATACATCAATCAGCTGCCACTTATGCAGGGCTTTCCTCTGCATCTCCTTTATCGCCCAGGAAAGAAGTGTGTCGTTTTCGATTCATCCGATACAATAGCACTCCTCGTTCGTTCGTGTTTCAATAAGACAAGCATTACGTGTTGCAAGTTGATGCTACTAATTGCAATTTAAATTGAAAGATGCAATCAAAGGATCAATACATCAATCAATTGGTAAATGAGATTGGTTTAATGGTATAGTTAAATGTGCAACTTTACATAAAACTAGACGGTAAAAAAAAAAAAATTTTTTATACATCATGCCACTAGCAAAAACCTTTCGTAGAAAGGTTATCTGACGTACTTGTGATTTATTTTCAACTTTTGCTCATAACATAGGGATGAATATTAAAGGGTAATGTTGGCTAACTTATTCAAAACTTATTAAATTATTTATTTATATTCGTGAACCGATGAAAATGTCGAATTGAAATCGAATCGTTGATTTGCGTGTTTGACTGGACAGCAGGAACTTAAACAGCAGGATGTTAATGTTTTCACCGAAACTTTATCAAAAAAAAAAACAAATATTCTACACTATCGAAAATAATATCGTTCATTTTGAAAGATTCATTGCGTTCGGATTTTCGATCGGATTCGGATTGTCCTAGCAAGAAAATTTCTCTGATTCCGTACTGAGTAATGCGCGAATTGAGTTGGACAAGGCAGAAGGAGAAGAATGTCTTTTAATGCGCCAAAACAGATTGTAATATAGCGTTCCTTATCCGATGTGTGTTACCGGATGTTCAAAATAGCCATTTTACCAAATGGTGAGATAAAGACTCAGCGTATTGTCTGCGAAGAATATGAGTGTCGCGAACGTTATTTTTTATTTTTTAACCATTTCATCATGGACTACAGGTACGATGAGGACATTATTATCAAATGTCGTTCATTCAGCTGGCGTATGGTAATGAAACGGTACGACCACAATGAGCTTATCTCATTGAAAAGAATGATCGTGCAATTGGTGCAGGTTAATATTCGAATGAGTTCAAATCCTCACAGCAGGTCTTGGCAGCATGAAAATTTAAAAAAATCATATTTCATATTCATATTTGCCGGTTAATGTTAACAGCCTACATGACACGTAAATATTTTCAACTAAGCCATAATACTAAGGTTTTTGTGGACAAAGAAACTTGAAACCAGTTGTTCTTGCTGTAATAAACAGATTTAAATAATTTTTACTCGATTGCAAATCGTTTTTAATGCGCCACTTCTAAATTTGTATTGTCTAAATGCAAATCAGCGCCACTTCTAAATTTGGTTATGTTTCTGTTCTCGCCAAGGTCCTGCAGGAACAATAAACGACATAAAAAATTTCTTGCTAAATTTCGATGCGTGAGAGCGTGCCATTGGTTGCGTAAACCCTGTAACCGAGCCGTTTTAAGTAGTATGACTAAAGAAGAAAGTACCCTTCTATGAACTAGCTTTCAATGATTCTTCAAACGGCGAAGACCGAGTTCGACGAAAGCCGGGCACAGCCTGTATTTTACTATGGACAAAACATGAAAGTTTTGAACGTTTGATCATTTATATTTATTTTTAAATAAGTCCGATTATCAAGGGCATTAAACCGAAATTTCAGTACGGTAAATGAATACTTAATAATGCCAACATTATCAAAGTAAAGCCATATTCTTTATCATGACTGTCAATACTTGAAGATTACAAAAAGGCCACACTTTAAAAAAAATATTGAAACTATCACATGAAATAATTAAACAACATCAGTCGAATTCGTATCTCACTGAACATCTCATTTATCGTGTACCGTAAAGTCCAATGTAATAAATGCATGAATGACCACGGGTAAGACAATCTTCAACATTTCATACGGCGCGTTGGCACGACGACAACTTTCGACCACAAACGATCCTCCTATCTCAGTGCTAATGAAGTGCCAACCGGTACCGGCAAGAAAGCATTCCTCCTGGCGGCCCGCAAAGTTTCATAATTGTCAAAAACCGACAATGGTGATGGCGGGCAATAAAACAGCGCGACCTTCCTCACTACGGGCGTATTTTTCGCCAATCCTCTCGAGAGATCTTACCCGATGGCCAAGAGGTTTTGCGAAGGGGAGGCAAATTGTCCAACCCATTTTCGTTGCCTGCTTCGAGCTGGAGGTGATAATTTTTCGAATCGTTCGACACGCCAAACCGTAGCCGGCCACCGTGAACGAGTTGGTTGCGCGGTTGGCGTTGTTTGTGCTAAGGTGAAGCCGTCGTATGGCAACGGTGGTGCAGCTAGGGAACATCGTCGTCCCAGTAGAAGTGATTCTGCAATCAAGGCAACAACGACAGCAGAAGCAGCAGCAGCAGCAGTACAAGCAGAGAAACATTGCCAGCAGAAGTTGCACCAGCAACCAGCCGGTATACCTTTTGGAGTACATATGGCCATGCCGGCGTGCATTTATGTACATCTACTAAATATTCTCTTCATCATTGTGGCGGTGATAGCAAACAGGTTCGGTCCGTTCTGTGTCTGCAGCACCTTGCCAGTGTGAAGAGAAAGTTCGGCATCCTGCCAACAGAACACCGATATAGGGCAAATACCGAGGGCATCGTCAAGAATGGAGGACACACTCCAGTCCCCATTTTCCAGTCCCGAGCCCTCTACAAGCGGGCGTTGCAATGGCGTGGCCCTGTTTACCTTCAAATTTTCACCTCAACGACGCCTGTATTTTCGCCCGCTTCAAGATGACGATGATGGAACGATAGCTGGAGAACGTTCGCTGCATCGTTACGAGGCCCCGTCAGGAGTCGAGACCCCCCTTCGTCCTGGGCCCGACCTAGACCTAGCCAAGGGTAGTGCACCTTTGAACGATTTAATCGTCGATCTTGGCTACTGCTGCCGGGTCGACCTACCTGCCGTTTCGACAACAAGTGGCCCAGTTCTCCGTACGGGGTTTTGGTTGTTTGGTTCTCGGCAAACATATTTCAACTCTCGACCAGGGCCACTCGAGTCGGTGGTCGCTCGCTCGCCCGGCTGAAGATAAATTATGTTCCCTGCATTTGCATTCGACCAGAATTCATATATTTTCCACTATCTCTCCATCTGCTCGAGCGAGTGCAGAGTTGGAACGGGCAGGTCGGTTGGACATTCGTGTCATCTTCACCCTCCCACCGGGCCCCTTTTCCTCCCCCACTCACACTTCTTTTGTGAAAGAGTGTGAAAGGAAAATGGCTGAACCAGTCGTCTACCACTGTTGCACGGACCTTGTTCCGAGGTTCGTTAGGATATGACTAAATGTTGCCATTCTTCAACGGGCTTGAACCTTCGTTCGTGCCCGTCGCTAGCTGCTTTTGTGTTTCGTAAAGCGGAAAAGTGGTAATTCCTAGAGACCAGTTTTTCACCGTGGATTCTAGGACTCCGTCACACGTTGTGATGGTCCTTTTTTTAGAGTCGTGCACTCGTACGACACACGTTGGGCTTTTTATCTTCCTTCCTGAAGTCCATTGCAGTCTTTCGAGCAAACTTCACAACTGTCTTTTCCGTTGGCCGTTTTTCCATCGTCGGCCATCGTCGGTGCTAATGAGTACATTAGTTTGCACTACAATTAAGATGATAAAGCAATGTGCATTTAGTGCTCGGGCACGTGCAAACATTCGCGGAACCTCAAATGATTGCCTTTGCAAGCGACTGTACTGAGTGGCAGAAACAGGGAAACGGTTTCATTCAGTCGTTGGTTTTTAAATGGTGCCCATGGTGGAATGTCTCTTATTTACAAAAGTCTAACTAGATTAACTTCCAAGATATTTAGCTGCTTCGTACTTTCTTTATTTAAATTCATAAAGTAAGCTAAGGAACTAACTTGCTGATAGATAAACGAAACTAGTACTTCAATTAATTTGAATTCTGCTTCTCAAGAAACTTGTTTATATTCTTTTTTGAGCAACAAGGTTTTTGATATGCCTATTAGAATTATTAATTTGAGGAAAATTTCAAATAAATTTGATCAATTAAAATTGTTTAATGCATCTTCAATTGTTACTTGCTTATTTAGCGATGAGAAAAAATTTAATCACAAATCTTTTATGATCATACTTGCTGAGAAATGAAGTCGTACTGCATCACGAATAAATATAATCGTTGTATATTTGTACAATTTTTTAATAAAAATTGTACTATCAAATATTGAACAACGAGTTCTCAAGGTGCATAAGGTGTACTTAAGGTGTACATAATCGTCTTTTATATTCGAAATCTTTTTCATGGAAAAAGGGGCCAATGACTGATATGATCTTCTATCGATTCAAACTGTACATTCCAAAAGAATTTTCCTACCGAAGATTCCCCTCCCCGGATGGAACAACATTCATTTCCACTCCGTTACAAATACCTACAGAATGAGTTAGAGGGGTGTTTCTGCCGAAAGTGCACAAAACGAAATGCACTTTGAGCAAAAAGAGCCAATTAAGCCGAACTGGTGAACAAAGAATTAATGCAGCCTGTCTAGCTGAAAATTAAATTTAGCAAAACTTCCATCTCAGGCAAAACTCCATCAGTAGAGTGGGGCCCAAGACGTGGCCTTTCCAGTAGGATCTCGTAGGATGGTGCCGGTCGGAAGGAAGAAAACCTGGTTAAGAATAGTTCTATTATGAGCTTCGCCGAATCACCGGGCTCGCTGCGATGACGGTGATACGAAAGTTGACCGTAATGATGATAGCCTTGATAATGATGATGATGTTGTAGATGAGTATATCCATGCTCGTTTCGAAGCGGAGCAGTTGCAGAAAGAATCTAATTAAATCCGGTCGCTTTCGTTTCTTGGCAACTACTACAGCTACTGTCCGTGAACTTAGTCATCTCCCTTGGGCGCCGAACGCCATTGGATGAATGTTGTGGTCATTCTGCTCGAGGCAGATGGGAGGAAAATTTGGATAAAACTTTTTCATCTAACCAAAGGCACGGAATGCCAACAGATGGTTTTGCAGCGAGTTGAATCCATTACAGGCGGGCAGAATAATTGGGCTTAACAGAACATTCGTTCCAACGAAACGATGTTACGGAAGGTTTGATGTTTCGGGTCAGTGCATTTCTGATTGCTTCCATTCTGTTCCATTTTTTTTCTCAACACATCTTCTGCCAGTTGGAATACAAGAAATTATTTAAATAAAATGTCTTAAGATAAAGACTGGATGTGCATCGCTACGAGTTGCAAGGATAATCCATTCATTATAATCCAGGAATGTTTTTATTCCTGTTCCAAATATATTGGACAGTACTTTTCATAAAATTTTCCCACTTTACAATATGATCTTTACATAAAACCACTTACCGTGTGTGACGAGGGTGACCAAGTATATCGTAAATAACACATTCCTGTGCGTAAACCGCTTCGGGAGCAATTTGAGGGCGAACACGATCAGTTTAACTGTCTGCAGGATCAACATTTTGTGCACACTAAGTCACTCCAGCACGCACGCACACATACACAATCACACACACACTAGTTACACAACACTTCGGATGCACATTAACACTGGCTCAGGAAACTCCATAGCAGAGATCACGATCTTTCCTGTGCACAAAGCGCCTTGTGCTTGTCCATTTTGTCGTTTCTTCACAATTTTATTTCACAAACGATGAATAGCTTTTGGAAAATGGATGTAAATTTTTCACCAAGTGTTAGTTTTCAGTGCTCTTGAGGGAAAATGAAAAAGTCAAAAAAGGGTTCGCCTTAGAGGAGAAAACAATAGAACTCAATAAACGAATGAAATCATGAAGCGTAACGAAGTGGTTCATTTGCAATCATGGACCAGAAATCCGATATAAATAGATTTTAACAAAACTACCCCCAAAAGTATTGAATATATTCATTCGTTCGCATTCGGATTCAGCAAATGGTGCAAAACTCATCTGCATTACTTTGCGCGTCTCCTGCTTCCCCAACACCCCACCAATTGGCGAAAAACTTTACCGAATGAATTTGATTTCATGGCGAGCGCCAGAAAGGGTTTGCCATCGGAATCGATTTCCGAAGAATCGTCGGTTGAAACAAAGCGACGGAAATGAATATCTTTCACTTTCGGCGGACTTTCGTCGGACCGGGTCCGCTCAGCAGCCGGAATCGGACACGAAAACACAATTTGATTCGAACATCGGGTTGCCACGCTTACATATGTAAATGTGCAGGTTTAAATATCTCCCGGGCAGACCCCGGGATGGACGCATAAAAGCCGGAGAAAAAGATCTCCGACCAGCGGACGTGCCCCGTCACGTGGAAACGTGGCTGCCCAGCCGAAGTTTATGAATATTTCATAAATCGCACGAAGTGTGCTGCCGGGAAGGGGCCATGGTTTCTGTTTTTTTTGCCTTCCTTTCCCCCGTCCAAACCTCCCGGGAGAAGAGATGATGCGGAGCGTGAAATGGTTTCCGGCACAAATGTGCTGCTTTCCCCGTACCTTGAGCCGATTCGATCGATGGAGGGATATTTTTAATCAAATCACTTTAAGATGGGCTCAGCGTTCAGCTGCACTATAGGATGAACTTAATTCTCCAAGTTCAAAAGGTATAATATGGCTTCAATATCGAACTTTAACTTAATGTCGAGACGTGAAATGGTGTGCTCGCTATGTATTTATGAAAAATATTTCGTTGCAAAATGATATTTTCTGCGAAAAGCGCATCCTCCAAACTGCGATCCAACCATCAAAAGTTCTGTTTATCGAAAGCAATAAAGCCCAATAAATTTCATAAGCTACTGTCCGTGTTTTAAAACGTATCACGATGATATTAAAAATACTTGGTACTTTTTCCCCATACCATTTTCTGCTTCCACACATACGGGACCACAATGCATCTCACTGAAATCTCACGCTTTCCATGCTCGTACTGTCACAAGCGAGCACAATCAACGCTACCGGGACCGGAGCAACGGAAAACTAATTAAAAAATTCCAAACATTTTTCATTATACCGCAGAGCATTATCGACAAACACCTCGCGCTCACCGACGATGATTGAGCCGTTCACAACGAGTGACGAAGAAATACCACAGAAAATCCGTGGGCAGAATAAAAGCAACGAGGACCTTTTGCACCTGGGTTAAAAATCTACAGGGTTAAAACAAGGGAGATCAACTGTTGTTTGCGGTAAGTAAATAATTTTAAATATCGTTTTATTTCCATTTGCCGGTCGCTTCGTGTTATAGCATTTTTATATTTCGTAATATTTGCTGCTCAAACTTTTGTTTCCATTCTTTATTTTCCCTTTATGTTTCAAATAGTTTAACATTTTCATGCAACATTCTGTCGTTTCACTTTACTGATTCCTCTTTCTTTTTTTGTATCTTTTATTCTATATTTTCCTTTCGAAGAACAAACGAAACGAACGTAGGAAGAACAAACTTCAGTGGGAAAGAGTTCTTTGAAGAAGCTCGAAAAATTATACAGTGTAAATAAACAAGCAGGTATCACTAAAGTGGCACGAGAAGATTTCATCAGAATCTTTTCTCTCCACGAACGTAAACCCCTTTTCTGGTGAACTTTAGTTCTTTCCAGCAAAATAACTGGAAAAAAGCTGCCCAAGACGTAAAGAATCGCCAATCGATATTTGATGCATTAAATTTAAATTATTCATACCATGTGGAGCGGTGAGCGACCGTTTCCACAAACTTCCATCTCGTATCCCACCCAGTGCAGCACTGAAACCACCGAGATAGTTGGGCGAAACAATCGACAAACAAACCATCCGAACCGAGAGGGTTGTAAAAAAGGATACACGCCAACACGCCAGCAAACTTGGGCGGAGGAGGCTACTCGAATGCTAGGGAAGGGTTATGCTGCGTCCGTGACCAATCAACGCCGGTCGATTCGGTCGTTGTAACCGGTTGTCGGTTGTCTGAAATCCGTTTCTTTGTGTCCACATCGGCGGGCGATCGTTACCCGGCTCGGTGTCCGGTTGCCACATTCGGAAGTATTTCCATCACAAATTCCGATTCACGGGGACGGATGACTCATCCAAACACGATCGATTCCATTGGTTTATCGGTTCTCGGGTCGTCGGTCTCATCGTCGGTATCATCAACCCGTACGGCAAAGTGGCGGTTGGCGTGGAAAAACGATGGAACGCGCACCTGCCGATCCGGCCATAATCGGAGAGGATGTTTCATTGCAAATCGATCCTGCAATCCAAACCCATTCGCCGAACAACCTCCACTGTTCAACGGAAAAGCCAAAACGAAAAAAGGGAACGGCTTTATTGCCTGCCAACCGTAAAACAACCCTGGGCGCGCGCGATTCGGCTCTGATTTTTGACTCCGGGTGCAATTTCGGGTCATCGAGTGCCATCATCGTTGACCCTCCCGTGGTTCCCGTCCGGTGGCGGAAGCCTCGCCTGACCCGGGGCTCGATGTCGGGAACGGTGCGCAACTTTTATTTACATTTATTTCCATAATTGAGGAAAGATAAAACAATAAAAACCATCCCGCGCCATCGCGGGCTCGCTATCATCGTAGGTGCAATTTAGCGATCAGCCCGCTGGCACAGGGATTTTCCACCGTGCCACGGCGAAACATCGAATTATCGTAAACCCGAATCGAGGACACCGTTCGCGCTTGGTTTTTCGGACGCCCCACGGCCTAAGCATCGAGATGAGGTGAGTTTCCCAGCGCAGGAAGCGACCAAATGTGAACCCGTTCGCTCTCTGCTCCCCCGGGGGCTCCGGTGCAATAAACGGCACCGGAGTGTATTGGAAGCATAAGCCTGGGAGGGAGGAGGGCGAATGTTTGCCTTTACCACCACTAATAACTGAATAAATAACGACCGACAACGAAGTGCAAACAAATTCTATTTAATTGTCTAGCAACGCGATTCCCGGCCAGCAGCGTGGTTATGATGCTGGTTCGGGAAAATTGATCCCGCGACCCTTTCGGTGTCCCCTCCCCCTTCACTCATCGCGGAAATTGTGTGTGTGTTGAATGTGGGGTTTTGCGGGAGTCTTACATGCAGCACGCATTTCTTCCCGCTTAGAGGTAGTTTTTATTCTTTCCGCCTTATTGAACCAACAAGCGATAGTTGGGGATGTTTAATTGCCGGTATGGATTTTAACACTTCGACCAGGGATTTCATCGATGATAGTTGCTGTTTTGTTTGTGTTTATCAATTATATTAACAACACACGCTTTTTCAGGATTTTGTGATGTGATAGAATAAATTTCAAATAATCTATTTACCGAAGGATTAGTTAAAAACTAGTAGCATGTTTGATCTAATATTATTATAGAAAAATATTATAAATTTAAACAAACAAAATCGACTCAACTTTTGCCTTATATTAATTCTTCTTGGATAAAATTTTCTTCTTAGCGAAGTCTTTACATACTACCCGAAAGTTGAACTTGTTTTTATTAACACAAGCATTTAATTTTGAAACATCATTATAACAATTATTCAAAATTCAAATAACGTTATACGAAAATTATTCAATCTAATTTAAAAATTAAAAATAGAAATAAAGTACAAACGGTAATATGAACTAGTTGGATGTTAAAAACTTTAAAAATTTATGTCTAAATAAACCATATCAGAAACAAAATTCGACGTCTTTAAATCATCAAATTGTGTCAAACGATGCCATTAACTATACTTCTCAACCAGCAAATGCACAACTTCAAGTGCAACAAACTTCGCCGCAACAAAATCAACAGCATCGCTGTCGTGTTTGTTTATTCGAGTGAGTAAATTGCATGGTTCATAAATTATTCCACAACTTCGTAGAAGCTCTGGCCCGTTTACGTTCTAGTTTTGTGTTGGGAATCACGGATTTGTTGAAGTACACATTTTCCCGCTTCCAGGTTTTTCCTCTACTCATTTTCATTTCACGTCTTTTTTCCATGCTACAAGCTTTTCCCGACGTTAGTTTCAGTAGTCGAGATTCGTGCAAACACCACTCCAAATTACGCGCCGCATTTCGCGCGGTGAAAATGAAAAACAGATTAACATTGGAAACACATTATTCGAAAGAATTTTTATCATTTTTGTCAACACCAGCGTCACAATACCCCACGGCAGAACGATCGGTGTGGATCGTGGCTACGAGCAAACAGCATTCTGTTCAATTAAATATCGCTCCAACCGAGATTCACCGAGGCTTTTGCTTCAGGTTCGTCGCAGGTCCGCCAAAGTCATCCACTGCCGGCTCGTCGCGATGCAATTAATTTCCATCCAATCCATTAATACATCGGCAAACACACACGGTCGCAGCGCAGAGTGGAAAAAACTTTTCCCTGCGAAAAATCCTGGTACACACACAAACAAACACACATCCGGATACAATTATGACCGACGGCAACGACCAGCATCCTTCCTGCCACGTGCGTGCACACGGCAATGTTTTCCACGCCGCACTTTCGAGATGCACCGCTTGGCATCGACATTTTCCAGCCACGCCACGGGTACACACAAGTTGCAGCGTGTTTTCTGGTGGTGTGTTTTATTTGTTTGTTTCCGTTTTCACAACAGTGGCAGATAACTTTTCCGTTCTCGAAGTTTTTGAATTGCCCTTGTCCCCTGTATTCGTCCATACGATCGCACTTTCTCGAGTTATTTTTTTCATTTTTTTCCTACACTTTTCCCCCCGGAAAATTGGCGTGCAGCGAAAGTGGAAAGCTTGAAAGCAAAACGGTTGCAAACAAAAAAGAACCAAATAAAATGCACAAAAAAAGACCTTCCGGTTCGACGACGGTAGAAATACTTCACACGTACACATCCTCACACACATACACAGGCACATGGAACGGAAAAAAGGACACAAACGCAAAATGCTAAAATGCACCAACAAAAGAGCGGCTAAACGGCAACAGTGGCAACAAATCACGGTGCCATCAGCGTAACAACCGTCGCTGCGTCGTTTATGCCGGCGCCTCGGTGAAACCGTAAAGATGCGGAACACGGAAATGCATCTGCTGCCCGCCGGCTCCGGCCTCCCACCCTTTTTGCCATGTACGATGCATCAAAATAGCGAGGATGAAAGAGGGTGGTAGCAGAGGGATGCATGCATGATGATGGTTTTTCAAAATTCGTACGCCACGAGCGTGGATGAGAGAAGGCCACGAGAGCAATTGTTATATTCACACAACGACACACAAATACACACAAACCCACCAGCGACACTATGTGCGTGTGTGTTTTTCGTTTCTTCTTTTCCCAAGTTTGTTTGCACTCGATGCACTTTCGGTTCGGAAATTGGGTGCTGCGAAAAACCCGTGCACCGCTTCGAGGTGTTGAACTAACCGCGTGAATGTCACCGGAAAAACGCTGGCCACGTTGCAGCAACCCGAACCACACGAGCGAACGAAACGCCACAGCCGGAGCAGCAGCACGTGCTCACACGAAAAGCATTCCCGACAGCGGCGAGAGTTTCGAGACGACTGACGGAATGCTGGCCATCGACGATATTTACCAACATCCGACGGGACGATCCGACCGAATCCAAACGGGCACCAAACAGTGCTGGCAGCGATTGCTCGTAGCGAACCGTTCGGACTTCCACCGAAGGGCCGACGGGCACCCGAGTTTCCCGGCTCGGAAAACGGGCACGAGGAAAGGAAAAAACGACACTCGCGAAAAGCCTTCGAGATGAAATTCAACGAGCGCGCACGAGATGTGTCGTCAACCGTTTCGTGACGAACCGGTTCAACGGGAAAACTCTTCCGAAGACTCCAATGGTTGAAAACACGTTTCTTCCGTCGGGAAAAGGTGGGGAAAACCTTTGAGCGTCCAGCATCCTTCACACACGCGTAGGGGAAAAAAGGCCTTGCTAAGCATTTTGATGTTTTGCTATAACGAGTGAACTCATTCATTTTCCATGCTTCATGAATGCTTCACCGATTTTGGGAAACTCACTGGATGCTTGAATCCCTCCTTTTGACTTCTCCTTGGCAGATGCATTGAGATTTAAAAGGACATTCATTTAACATGCTGGCCGTCAACAATAACGAATTTAATGACGACAAGTGATCGTTATTTTTTAAAAGAGGATGTATGTTTTTGTGTCAAAATTTCCAATCAGATGTGTGTGTGTTGAAAGAATCTTATCTAAATCCCTGTATTTTGAGATCTTATATTCTAAGCTGAACAACTAAAATCCAAAGCAAATTTACTTAACAAAATGGAATAATGTTCAAGTTATTAAATTCGTCAAAAAAATTATATAATTAAATTTATGAAATTTTTACTCTACTACTTTCATTGCTAGGATTATACAATTTTGACTGATTTTAAAATCAAGTTGAAACTTACTTTATGCAGCTTCTCAAGAAACTCACTACTACTTACATAAACAATTGTTCGAGTTTAACACTAGCTTCGTCAAAATTCTGAATAGATTTAGGTTAAATACCTGCAATTTTTGTACGCATGTGAGATTAAGGGTTCTGTTCCTAACTTACATTCTGTTCTGAAAATATAGCATCTCAACACATGATTTCGTTTCAATGCGGGTAACATTTACCCTAAAATTTGCTCAATGATCGCACCTTCTTGAGAAAGAGGTGGTCTCTTTACCTTTCGAACACTCATCAAGCACTGCTTGTACGCCTGATTTTTTCTTATGTATTTTTCCCCTCGAACAGCAAGTACCGTAACTAAGTGCTCGGCAATCGAATAAGTTTTGCGGTGATCAAATCACCGCATTCTCATTCTTTAACTCGATAAAATAAAACTCAAACACACAATACACTTTCCTGCTAGGCGTCTAAAAAGCTTTAGATTCAATTTAAAACACCCGATCGCACCCCCCAACGCCGCCCACAACGTAACTAAAGCACACCGCGAAGGTTTGAGGCAAAAGTTTAAAGAATAGTATAAGAAAAAAAAACAACATCACTGCTAGCAACGGAACCGGAAGAGTTTTCCTTTCCGATTGTCCGATCCGATCGGTATGGATGGTTACTTTGCCGAAGGGAGCGAAAAAGTTGCTCGAACTAAGCGTTTTGGCGAATTTGTCTTGAAGAAAGTAAGAGGAAAGCAGGAAAACAACGAATATCAGCAACAATACCGGTGTGCTTCGCCTCCTACACGCCTCGGGACACTCCGGGCACTGGAGGGAAAATTCAATTTTTCCATGTTTTTCGTTCCGCTCGCGGGGGCTCAATGGCCGGGTACCGAGCGGTCGAGGTAAAGGACATAGCAAGTAAACAAAAATGAAACCAGTAAGCGATTTATCCTATTTGGATAGGACAATCTTCCAGCGGGAAAAGGGTTGTCGGAGCTGGTCGTGTACTTTTCCGAAAGCTTATGACCTTTTGTATGACGGGAATTAAATTGCAATGATTTTTCTCATTTCCCTGGCCTTTAGTGTTAGCGGGAATGTTGGCTTTTGTATTCCAAATTTAATTATCTTTATTACGACTTATTCTAAATCCTTCCTGTTCATTGGTTTGTGTCTACGTTTAACCTATGTACTTTATTTCTTATCTAGTGTTTAGAAGTTACAAGTTGGTCTTAAATTAACAAAAATAATGATGTTATTAGTCTCAGATATCCTTTATTGATCATTTCATTAGATTTTTACAAAACTCCAGCATCATTTGCTAGCAAAAGTGGAGTGAGTGGAATTGGAAAAATCAATATGAAAAACGGGGTATGATATGAAATCGTGTAACAGTAATTAACAGTCAGGTCGCTTATACAAACAAAACATACTGTTGCAAATAATGAACTTGCGGTTTCGAATAAAAATATCTGTTTGCATTCCACCAACGTATCAATTGTAAATAATCATATCATTTTATTGATACTGCTATGTATCGTAGCACTGTTTGTTTCGTGCCAAACCATTCGCCTTTAATTTAAACAAGCCGTTGCTCGTCCATTTTGACGCAGTTCGGTGTTCCGGAATGGTGCGACGAACATTTCAATTGGGCATTTGTCATGGGCAAAACAGGAGCGCTTCAACACACAAAAGAACGCACGTTTGGTGAGCCGTTTGCACCAAGCGCTTCCCAAGGAGGAAGTTTTCCATAATCTTCGCACGTGTTCGAGTCGCATCCTTTGAATCATGCACGT
This sequence comes from Anopheles sinensis, assembly GCA_000441895.2. Lineage (NCBI taxonomy): Eukaryota > Metazoa > Arthropoda > Insecta > Diptera > Culicidae > Anopheles > Anopheles sinensis. Next base: position 753,479 of record KE525337.1, on the reverse strand, counting down.
TTCAGCACGAACGGCGATTCGACGATTTTGTATACACGACGCAGGAGTATTTTTATTTGTTTTGTGTGTGTTTATGTCGACCCAATTTGTTTGCTTGCAAAACATTTGCAACCAAACTATTTAACATTTTAAAACAAACGAGGTTGTTAAAATAAAAAGAAGCTTTCAGGCGTATTAATCAACATTCGACTTTAAAAATGCAATGGCCTCGTTTACGCTTCAAATTGTCAATTATCGTTGTCGAAGCCACAAACTGACGGTAAATAAAACGAAACAAAGCGATAAACAGATACCGCCGCAGACTCGTCAAAATTCGTCTAGATTTAAGGGAACAAAAAACAACCCCTCGCAAGGGCAGAAGCCAAAAATAAACACCAAAAACTCGCCACCCACAAAACCGACCGTTTGTGCGTGGGTTAAAATTAATACTCCTCATTTTGCACTTCATTTCAGAACTTTTCCCACCGCCCAAAGGTTTGTGTGTTGCTTTCGAACGGAAGACAAAACAAGAAAAAAGAGCGAACACAACTTCTCACCTTCGCCAGCAATTCCGGCTGCCGAAGATGGCTTCCTTTCTGCCTCCGACCCGGGTGCGTACGGGGGTGTTATCCAGGGGGTCCTTCACTTCAAAAGAAGCACTTAACATAAAACTCGGCAGAAGTAACCCAATTTTTGCACCCCACCCCCCCTGCATTCCACTCTACCTCCCCGGGGGCGAGACAAGGCGAAACCAATGCCATCGCCACCCGCCGGGAGCTGCAGGCCAGGGAGCAGCACAAAATGAGGCAGGCTTAATTAGATTGTTCTTCATCACCATAATCATCAGCAGCATCGTCGAGGTGGCCCACCCGGCGCGGGCCACATTCCTCACTTCCCCTCCACAGGCCGTTGCCGGAGCTATCATCTTCCCCATCATCGGAGAATGCCTACCGGAGAAAGTGGTGAACGGAGGAAGGGAAAGGAAGAAATACCGAGTGAGGGGTGATACCCGAGCCACGGTATCCAGTGGGCAGAATCTCTTTCACCCCCTTGCCGGGGAATATTGGTGGCACCTTCCGGAACTAACTTTCCTACCGCCCTGTATTTTCGACAAAAGACGTAAAACTTTCGGACCGTCTCAACACCGCCGGACCGGAGTCTCGCCCCTGGGCCGGAAGCGGAAGTTGTGGGTTTCGGAGTGCTGAACGCTGGTAGGGCCCTGCAGGGCAGGATTTTGATATTTTTGGACAAGTTTGATTTGATGGGTCCGGCGGATTTTGATGCGGAATAGCAATAGGAAGTGTAACAAAACAGAAGTTTGGCATAAAAGCGGAACTTTGGGGCCTCTCGTTTGCTATTGGCGAACGGTTGGAGGGACGGTTAGGCAAACCCGGGATCAACTTTTCCCGTGAGAACAAAGAACCGAGAAAGTGAGTAGGACATATTGTTTGCTTGAATGGCCACCGAAGGATTTCCCTACTTTCCTCAAGGTAAACAACTATCAATAGAATCATACCGACGGTATTGTTACAAAAGATAAGAAAAATAAACATAACTTCAATTGATCCTATTGGATTAATCAAGTGGTGTTTAAATTTGCTTTCGAAATTGGCCAACTAACAGTGCTACAGATTATGAATTTATTTAAATGATCGGAGTGGATGGGCAGCTCAACAGTATTCCTTCTCAAACATAAAGAAAAGAGTTTTTAATCTATAATACAAGAGTTTATAAAGAGTCAATCCGAATAAATTCAGGATACTGAGGTGTTAGTTTTATCCAGTTATATCTATCCAGGTTAGTCGATGGGGTCTCTGAGAAGTACGCTCGTACTTGTTATTGCATTTCCGATTGTTGAGCGTTATAGCGTTTCCGATTTTTTAGACTGTTAATCTTTTTGCATACTTAATCCTAGACTTTCTTTAAAAAAACCTCGGGCTCAATAGATTTTATAAACTTGGGATATCCAAAATATAAGAAATAATTTACAAGTGTCAATTGACAATTTATGATTATGAATATTTCACAAAAATAAAATATTCCAACCCCTCATAACCAAGAATAACCTATGATAGGATTTAAATGTAGATAAAAGTGAAAATTGAGTCCAAAATTTGCTTTAGCGCCTTAATTACTATCACAATAAACCACGTCACCTTGAATTCTCGAAACATTTGGTTTTTTTATCCTTTCGAAACCGTAACTCTTTTCAAGTGAACTCTTCTAACCTTTGTAGATCACAGGGCGTACATTACAAAGCATTAAACCTGATACCTACCATCACCGGGTGGTAAAAACCTTGCGTCGAGTGCTCATAAATCTGCCAACATTAATTTCGCGGTATGTTAAGCGCTCACTCATTGGCTTCAACTGCACATAATCGCCATACACACACACACACCATCCTGAAACCCCACCCTGTAACTGTGAGAAATCCGCGGAACTTGAAACCCCGTTACGCGGCACTAATTAACATGGGCCTGAAAATCCCACCCATCTAGCATGAGGCTCCGTATCATATACACGACAGGGTATTCATTTCTTCCCTCATCAGCTCATTTTTATTACGCTGCAAAACGCTCCGCCAAGTGATTCAATTACAAACCCAATCTTCTAAGCGCCGCTAAACCCCCACCCATCGCCGCATTTCTTTGCCATTTTCCACGCACGCGGAAATGCGATACAGTGAGCCGGCTTTGGCTGAAACAAGAACGCCAAATCTGACTCTCGCAGGAAGCGATTCTCGAGAAAATGTGATAGGATTTCGCTTACCCACGCTTGCGTTCGCGGGAAATTGAGTCAAGTCATCTTAAGGGTTGAGTTGACAGACTGTCAAGAAGCGAACGCGATGCCGTCGTCGTCGTCATCGTTCACACCCTGCAGCTGTGAAACCTGCGGGGCCTGGAAATGCGATAAAGGATATCGGCTATGCTGTGTGAACGCCTCGATCGAGTCAAAGAACATATTACAGCGTTTTGGCGCGCGACAGCGAGTGGATCAGAACAAGAACTGACGGCTCGATGGGTCTATCGACGGATATGGCCGTGATAAAGTGAAAACTTGACTAAAGCTAATGAGATGTCATTTCAAATGTGTGCCATTTTAGGTTGCGAGAGGCGCACCGGAGTATCGAGCCGGAGATGCTATTACTAGCAACTATTATGCTGTTATAATACTCCCGCAGGCATGCTAATGACTGCTCTAGTTTCGACGAACAGGTTCACCGTATGTTTTAAATAGCAATATGGTTATTTTACTCTCAAATGGAATATTTTTGGAATTATTGCTGTTTTACCTTTGAAACATATTATTTTCTGAAAATACTGAGACAGTTTTTGAAATTTGATGGCCCAAAAAATAATAGAAAACACTTAGGATAGACAGTGTTTTGTTTTATATTTAGTCACGTAAAATACTGATTTGAAGTTAAAAATAAATATTTATAATCATGAAACGGAATAAAATTTAAATTTTGAATTATGCTTAACAAACCAAGTGATAATAAAATGTCACAAGAACCGGATCCCTAGAGGACAAAAATATTTTCAAACATTTCTTTTGGAATCGTTTTCAATTTTGGATTATATAAACAAATTTGGATCATAGCTTTTCTACTCTTCATAATCCCTACTATTTGAAATTTGTGTTCCACTACATACAATCATGTTTGCAAACGATCGTTCCCTATCCGAACATTCTTATTTATTGATGTAAAGCATTTAAACCGTATTCACAAGTTCTTACGATTCACTTATCGTCTACTGTTATCCTATTTGACATCGTTTCACATCGTTAATCCGCTTTCCTTCTCAAACCATTCAACCCATTCCCTCGAGCATCATCGTTGCCCGTCGTGGCAATTCATAAGCAGCATATTCCTCCATTTTCAACATAATAACTCCGTAAAATGGGTCTCCTCCGGCATCAAACGGCGAGAATTATGGCGGGTGGGATGCAAACCAAAACCCAGCCAAGGTGAAGTGTATTAGAAACCACGTCACAAGAGGCTATCATGTTATCACACTGCTATCTACACATACAAACACACACATATTTGTGCGTGACTTTGCGTGAGTCAGAACGTAAGCAAAATTTCGCCGAATCGTTCAAATGAACGTCAAAGCCATTTCCACGGGATTGGTTCTCTCGGAACGGTTTCTTTTCACCATCAAAGGTTTACCCGTCTCTTTGTATACACGTGACACACATCCACATCATATCTGCGCCCCCTCCCCGAGGGGCGCTGATGGTGTCATTGACGTTATTGCTACTACACCGGTGATAAACTTCGTGATCATGATTATTTTGTCGCCGTTGATGTCACGGGCGTACATCATTTTATGATTTATGCTTTGTCATCTGGAGCACATTTACGCCCCCATCCATGTGTGTACGGCCATGGCGCGTCGTGTTTCGGTGGGAAGTCGCATACAGCGTCAGAAACGGCCAGCCTCCACCTTGAGGTAACCATGTAACGGAACGGAACCTCGACACGGGGCTATAAAACGGAAGAAACACTTCTTTTTACCCGTCCGGAACTGGAGGAGAAAAAAATAATCATCTCCCCTCGTGCGAGGAGAAAATTCCAGCCACTTCTTTCCTCCCCTCCACTCCCTCTTAACTACAGGAAAAGCTGCAGCATCCAACAGTGGGTGTGGGTGAAAAAGGACGAAATCCTTTGCTATCTTCGCCACACGGCACGAGGGAATGGGAGCATATGTTTACGTGGGCCCAATGATTGATGGTGTGTGTCAGTTTGAATGTCACGATACGTCACCTTGAGTATGATCGCGCCGGCTAGCTCCAGCGTTTTGGATTATGCGGCATTACGCTGCACTTACGGAAAACGGGAAAAACGAAACGCCCGGCCACTCGCTCGCACGTCCTTGTAACCATAACAATCCGGTTTCTTCAGGGTGGTTATGGGTAAAGCGGCACCGTTCCCATCTGACAGGTACAATTGTAAGAGGAATCCAATAGACTGCATGAAATACGTTTTTCTCGTCACGCTCGATCAAAGTTTCGTTTTGCTCCGATATCGAGCGGTAAATTTGAAAGGAAAGTTTCGAAAACACTCGAGTTGATGAAAAACAAACCCTGCTACCTGGGGTACAGGGAAAGGTGTGAAAAACATCGACAAACAACGTTGTGGTTTGGGGAACAATTTGTTTTTTGAATGAATGTTTATCATTAAAACATACTTTTTGAGGAAATATTGAATTAAAATTATATCTAAAAAAATAGATGAACTGATACTTGCATCGAAATAGACGAACAACCTATACCTACTCAAATTTTCAATGAAAAAAAACAATAAAAATACAGATGCCTTTAATTATTTTTAAATTAATTCGTCCCGCATTCAATCCAGTCCGCCAAATCAGTAAGTTAAAAAGGAAAACAACATCAAACAGCAAAGAGGAAAGGAACAACATAATAATGTTTTGCCTACCATTATCCGATTATCGTTTTCCCGCGCACCCCTGCTTGGGGTGTTGTAAATTTATAGATTAAATACGTGTTTAATCATTTCTGACACATGTTTATGCCCGCGCTGGCAGATAACGTAACACACATACGGCTCGAACTGGTAACAGGTTAGCCTAATTATCAGCCTCCGGTGTGTTGTTCAGGCGAGGTTGTGGCTGTCGGACAGGAAAACATTAAAAAATTCGGAGTCAATGGAAAAACACAAACTAATGCTAATGAAAGAAAATTTAATTGATAAAAGGTAAACGATAAACCAAACCACATTAAAAGTAAAGTGCAATAAAAACAAAGATCGATAATATATAGATACATAAATTCAACAAATCTAATCAACACAGCTCCAGCAAAATCAATAGATGCCATAAAAAACTCCCGCAGAATCAATAGATACAAAGAAAAAAAATAAAAATCAAATTTCTTAAATTTTAAAGCCACCAGAACATCATTTATTTTCATAAAATTAACGTAAATTACACAGTAGATCATTGCATTTATGGTTTAAATTTAGTTTAAAAAAAAAAGCAAATATAATTTACATCGTTTTAATTGATTAGTTTTAACATTTACACATTTGATTTTATCATTTAACATTTGAACATTTGAAACAAACGATTCTTCTAGAATATATCTTCTCTTGTTTGTCTCATTTACTCAAACCGGATAGTATTTTCTGGAAAGATTACTAACAACGGTGTGAAAATTGAAACAAGCCATGCTTAAAGATAGACAATCGGTTTATGGTAATTATTTACTCGTCTCGAAAAAAACGCTACCATCAGATATGATCGGAGTGTAAGCAATGAATGTAGACCATTATTTATAATGTAATGTTTTCCATGTCTTCAGTGAGCAAAGTTCTGCCCATCCATGAAACGATACTAAAGATCTGCTCTACAACGATAAGGAAAGTACGCATTTATGAGCCGGAATTCAGCATACTATTTATTAGGTCACACTTTATCGGCCCTTTAGAACAAACAAGGTGCTTTGAGCTCAAGCCCAAATGAACTCCCTTAAATACACTCACACACACACATACACATACAAATTGCGCCAGCATTAATTCGCCATTCCCTGCACAATGTGCTACACTGGAGCAATATTTGTCATTGTGAGTGATAATCCAAGGAAAGTGGTTCTGCTGACGAGCGAACACTGCTAAGCCTAATTTATGATACCGCTAGGTGTCTACGCCGTAGTATAAGGGACGTGCAACGCATTGCTAAAATTTATCTCACCCAATGCGATACGGATCAAGCCCGGTACGCCTCGGTACCAACCGTTTGCGATTAATCTCGGCATGCTCTCACTCTTTTCGACGCTTATCACTCGCTCTCTCTCTCTCTCTCTCTCTAGGGGGGAAAAAAGGTGATGAATTTATCACATAATTTTACACAAAATATTGTGACGTCTATCTTTATGATGATGATGAGCCTCATTCGGAAGAATCGGTTCCTCACGAGCCGGATGCGGTGCGATGGGAAAAGCGAAGGAAAGTGCGATACTTATCGCGAACAAGTGTCTGAAAACAGCTTTTTCTTTCGTCACGAATAAAAGAAAGTTTTTGTAGGTGTGTTTTATACTCGCCCCTTCCGGTTTCCTTTCAGAACGGACTCCACAGACGTTCTCGGTCCACGCCGTTTTTGATGCTGCAAAGTTGTTCGTGCCACAAACGATCTGGTGTCGGGTTTAAACATTTTCCGTAATTCCAACACGTTAGCTGACACACATACACACACACACAGGCGTGGCCATCGGAGCTGACGTGGGCAAACGTCACGCGGACAGACCACCAACTCACTTCATGTCGCAAATAATTGCACTTTGGTCGCACATTGCATCCAAACACTCACACACGACGACACATTTTAGCTCTCTTCATTTGCTCACTGCTGACCCATCGATGACTGCGGTTCCCCAATCCTTCCTCGGTATGCCATTTGCGTCGGGTCTGTGGCTGTGTGTGTGTGTGAATGTGTCGGTGGAAAAGCTGTCCCAGGAAGCGACCCGCTCGCTGCGCTATCCGGGTTCTCCGACGATGGCAGCATGATGCACTCCACGTGTTATCTCTTCTTTATTGCATCGATGCACTTACGACAGGATGAACATCCCGGCCGTCCCCGGCTGCAAAACACGCCAGCCTTCCCTCCGTCGCCAGCCCCGTGTCGCGGCAATAAACGCGACGAAACAGCAAACCTCTGAGCCAGGGCTGCCGGGGAATGGCAGGAACGAAACAACGAGGGAAACAGGAGGGGAAAGTTCTGGCAACAACATTAAGGTTTATGTATCGATGGTATGGGACTACGTGTCCCGATAGTTTACTCCTGTCAGGGCTCTTAAAAACGTTAAAGTATGCACATCCCGTGCGCTGGCAGTGGCGGAAGCAGAAAGCCATTGCAAACCTTGGAACGGTGGTGAAGGGTGGGGGGAGGGATTGGGGCCGATAAAACTTGGATCATCTCGAAACACTATCCCGGCTCTTATCGGGCAAGCATGTAATGTTATTTGTGTGCCGTTGAAGCTGCACGACGGCAACATTATTTATGCATGTTCGAGGCCCTCGGAAAACCCCCCCGGAAACTGCAGGAGAAAGGAGGGTAGTTTTGCAAGATATGGTGGGTGGAAGAGTGGGCAGGAAAGCATGGTAGCATGTTTCAAAAACTGCACTGCATGATAAGGGATAAAATTAAATCGCAAGTTGGCCTGGGTTCGGTGCCTTTTTTTATTTGTCCTGTGTTGTTCCTCGCCTGTCTTTCGTGACAACAACTTCGGACAGGGTAGATGATTGTGCAGATGTACTAGAACACAATCAGAGAGAACAGGTTTTTGCCTCCATTCGGGATGCCACTGCTGATAGGGTGAAGAGGAATTGAGATGAAATCAAAAATAAAATAAAAATGATCAAGGTGTACGTTAAAGAGGGGAAAAAGATTGTTGAAAAACGAGAAAAAAGCCCCAATCCCCATCGCAGTTCGATCCCTCATAGACCTCAAAGTTTTTCAATCTCCTAACAGCGGCTCCCCGGCTGTAAGATTTGGATCATCCGGCTGGACACTTTACTAATCCCAAGATCAAACTTTCGATACGCTTTCGATCTGCTGACCCCTATCAAAATTCAATCACACAAAATCGATCCACCGAACCCGGGTCAAACGAGACACTCCGCTCCGTTCCAATAAAACGCTTTAATATCCATTCAGCACCGAGTTCCACCCAACCTGGCCAACCCTTTTGAACCCGCTTCGGTTGAAGATGGTTCGAGTTTCTGCGGCGTGAAGATGCCCGCGCGGAATCGATACTCTCCGGGGCCAATGTATAAATAATGATGCCTTACCGCTTCGCTCACCTGAACCAGAATAACAATCACACGGTAAACCGTCCAGATGGGACGGATGGAAAATGGAAGGATTTCAACTTTCCTGTTCAGATTCGCCTGCCGTTTCATTCCGACCCCGAAAGCCAGACGGAACAAAGAACGACTCGAGGACAAGACAAGTCCCCCCAGTCGTCCAACCAAAAGGGTGAAGTGGCCCGCGCTGGAACCATTGGACCTGGTGGACAAATTGATACGATTTCGTTTTTTCTGTGTTTTGCTTGTACTGGCTGTATGGCGTCGTGTTTTGCATCGGACACGGTGCCCCGTGTTCCTTCATGCCATAGTAAAGATGCATCGAATCATCGAATGCGACATGTGTTACGTGAGTGTACGGCAAACTTTTAAAAGTACGGCATTATTTATAGCACATCCTTGCCACCGTGTGTCTTTATTCGTTTATGTTAACAACAAAGTCACAATTAGTTGGAAAATGACGGATCATTTTGAATTTAAATTTAAATAATTTAAATCGACGCAAGTTTGACCTAGCTTAATTGCAACGAAAATGTGCGCATTTGCATGTATGTAACTTTTCTAGTTCCAATTGATTACTTTAAAGACGAATTGCTAGACGATTAATAAATTTGAAATAGAATCCATTGTCGAACGTTTTTACGAGCAGACATGATTTATGCAGTTTTGTGATTAGCTCTATTTAACCTTTTTAATGTTATTCCCATCATATAAAACTGTTTTGCATTGATGATGCAAACAGACTACATACAAATTTCTTTCAACCTCGAAGCCAGTACATTTCAGGCAATGTCAGAGACGAATGCAAATCTGGAAGCAATTGTGCAGCGTTGTCTTTGCAAAACTTGTTATATTTTCAAAGAACGCTACCTATATCAAAATTATTAAGAAAATACACATTAATTTATACTCATCAACAACATGTAGCCTCGTTACACTGAATACGCTTAGTTTTGAACAGAAAGAATTCTAGAAAGTTTGCAATTAAAATGCACGTTAGATGAAATAAAGAACCAAATTTCATTAATGTATAACTATTGTGTTATAGGCATTGTATATATTCATTAAAGGTTGAAAGCATAATCCAATTTTCTAACCAGGTAAATGTCTTGTTTGAAAATTAAAATTACTTCATGATTATCTTCAAAAGCAACGTGCATTGAAAACCTGATTAGAAAGATAAAAATCACATGAAAATACAGTTATGCGATAACTGCAACGAATTGTAGTTTTTCAATTTTGCACTAATTTCATTGGAAACACACCTCGTAGCTGCAAGAACCTCCGGGAAAACACCAAAAATAAAAGTTTATTCATTATAGAAGCAACGAATTTTGTGCACGTACAGCTTCTGTCCTGTTGTACGAGACCCTTAACAAACTAATCTAAACTTATAAATCACTACCACTCAAAGTCCACCGAAAGCATCAACATTCTTTTACCCACTTCGCACGCCTTGCCGGCAGCTCGAGGACTACTTTGACTACCTGCAAATTGATTTCCACGCACCGCAAAAGACGGTGGCTCGACCCGGCGTGGGACACCGCGAATGGAAAGTAAATATTTTCTCAACGACAAATTTTCCAGCCCCTTGGCGACCTTTTGTGCTCCGTACGACCGTTTCGTACGACATCGAACGTGGTGGAAAGGTTTTCCACCGCCCTGACATTGTTGATCTCGAAAGACAAACTTTAAACCGGGATGAGTTCACTGATTCGATTCGAACGTTAAAGCGCACGCGGCACCCGGTGGTGATGATGATTTTATCTTTTATCGATAAAACTCCCCGACGCAAATGGGTGACGAAATGGAAAAGTTTGGGCTTCTGCCATTTTCCGCCAGATCGATGCCCGCCTACCTTGCCCCTGCCGAACGGTATATTGGGTTCGGTTTCAAGTGTGGCAGGGCTTAACCTCACGGTACGCCACCACATAACCGTGGCATCAGCCAGTGGTTGAGGGGTGTCCCAGCGAGTTGCGGAGGGTGCGTTGGAGGGCCTCCGAACTCAATCGTTAAGCAAAATACTTTTCCTGATTCATGGCGCCAGATTTGGAAGCACTTTGTCACCGGGGCGTGTCGTGTCTGATGGGTGGATCTTTTTCGCGGGATTTTCCCCGAATTAAGAAGTTTTCGTGTTTTCTGATTTTTGTCTCGGAAGTTTCGGTGCGTTTCCCTCGATGCTGAAATGTGGCGTCGATGGATGATAATCGAATGCGAGGAGGGACCGAAAATATGGCAAATTTGAAACAAAACCCATGAAAAATGCATAAAAGATGTATTTGAAAGCAACATTTATAGAATTGTGAGTGTTTCGTCATGTTTCAGCGAATTTTACAATTCGATAAAAACGGATTTTCATTTGCAGCTACACATCAAATGACCCGTAAATTACATAGTTGAAAATTCCAAGCAGGGCTCGTATTTTTAAATATGCCCACAATTATTTGGCAGGGGTTTCTCAAACGAAATTGAAACGCTCCAGCACATAAATAATGCTATCGCCCCAATGGAGCGCTCCATTGTTTCGTGCAAAGACGTGACTTTCACATACCGGGCCGCGCCAGTTCCGACCGTTGCAGTGTTAATGCAGTGTTTCATTGTTGTCGAAACTATCGATCGGTGTTGCGGTTTTTCCCTTCATTTCACCATCATCCGATTTTTTCTTTGTTTAAGTTGCGCTTTTCCGACCCTTCTCCCCCAAGCTCCCACCCAGATGCTGCCCTGGGACTCACGTGGGGCCATCAATAATAAATACTTCACACATTCCTTTTGTCCGAAACCACAATAAATTTCAATCAATTCACATTCCGCACCCTGTGCCGAACCCGGCCCGTCCCACACAGGACCCCCAGCCATGTGCGCTGTAAACTGTGCGCGATCAGTGTGGCATATGTTGAGGTCGCAGGTGTATTGATTTCAGTCCCGTGACCGTGCCCCAATTCGAGACGGCCACTTGACAAACCGCTGAAACCAGTGCGGAACGGTAACCGACCGGCAACGGAACAAACGGACCGTGCGGGTTGTTATGAGTGTTTGAATAATTAAAATAACTGTTATCGAACATGCTGTAATGGTCGCTTGTGCACGTGAATAAGTCAATTCCAGGAGAGGAGTGGATAAAAAATCACGCTCACACATTATTATATATATATTTTTTTAATGGATTAAATGATATGTTTAACGTCAAAACTTGTGTATAACCTGTTGTACAACAAATAACAGGCGTGTTTGTGTTTCGGTACACGCCTTAACCACATGTAAATTAATTAATGTCCGATTGGAATTTTCGTAAGTATGCACGTGTTTAAAATTAAAACAAGACAAAAGAATTGATACACAATGAAATCTAAATAAATAAAACTACACGAGCTATAAATGAATGAATGAACTGGAAAAGGACAGCAAGTAACTATAACTTCCGACGTTATTTTTTCTATTTTTCTTTATCGTGTTTATATTATCCTTTTTTAAATATCAGGAGAACATTTCAACACGTAAATGATAACAATTCACAATAAACAACAAACATTTAACACATGATTTATGCAATAATTCAAATAAATACAGTATACAATCAGATGTTTTATGCTTTTTTTTACAGTGGCATGCTAATATTTCTGTTCAGATTGAATGTTTTGAAATGTTGAAACAAATTTACTGCCATTGCTATTACTTTCCAGGACACAACGTACAACCTTTGCAGACTGTTGAAGTATCTCCTAGAGGACTTTGTGAGTCGAAATTCGCTATACACCGATCTATCTGCATTCCTAATGCGTCTTCTGTCTTAAAACAATCTTTTTAAAATAAAAATTGGTAGTTCTTCTATGAACCTCTCAACTAAGGTTATTTTAGACTGCTTTGCCAAATGCTGATTAGTACTGTTTTTGTTCCTTTTTTGTTTTTTGTGTCAAAAAACTCAAACCCTTTGTTTAAAAGTTGACTATAAACTAGTCAATTCAAAACTTTTCGTAAAGGCTTTAAAATTTTTTTAAAAAAGACGAGATTATTTTAATTTAGAACCGTCAAAGTTTGGTACGGAGTAGAAAACATTCTTTATAGGTGGCATTGTCAATGAAAATTCAAACGAAATATTTATAGCGACAGTTTTTTGCTTCGTCTATTTCCATACAGGTTCCTTCTGGGCACATTCTTCCAAAGATATGCCCGGGCAGATTAGGCGGACATTATTCACAACTTACGCTGCACCACATCGATGCGGCTAATCCAGCCATCAAATCGGTTAATCGAATTTCGTTAGATTTACGCCAAACAAAGCCTCGGCCCGGCCGTCGACCATAAATATCGTTGCAAATCACATTACACCTCCCCGCCCCGGGAGTAAACATAATTCCGACGCCAGCCTACCCAGGTACCCCAGGCCGGTCTTCAGGCCTAAACTTGTGCCATCAATTTGTCATGAAAAGTGATATTTTAATCTTATCGCCCCGGGCGCACACAGCACCGGCACGGGCCGACGCTCCGAGGCTCGGTGGGCCTGGCTGGCTTTGCGCCACACAGAGTGACACAGTGTTACCCGCGCCGGCAGCTTACTCATCCGGCAGATGACAAACTTTTCTGGCCACACCATTTACATCCCGGGCAGCGGAGAAGGCAGCACTTTAGCGTGCGGTGCGTGCGGAAGTGGAAGGACAAAGGCACACACACACAATCCAACTCACTCTCTCGGAAAGTTCCGAAAGTGGTCACTACTGCAGCTCAAGCCGTTGTTGCACTGCGTCCCGGGGAAGCTCCAGTGTCGCATTAAACGATACAACTTGCACACATAAATTAATAACTTACGTCAGTGTTGGCTTTCGGAAGCCCTTTCGCACTGTCAAACAAACCGGCACACCTTCCCATCCCCTGTCCCGGGGAAAGGACTTCGCCACTGTCCGACGACCTGTAAGTACCGACCCAGCGCCGTGGACTTGTCGGGTCGACTCCCCCCTTTGTCTTAACCGCAAACATGAGGTCAAAGCTGGGATGGCATACGGACCCGGGTTCGAATCTGCTGCTACTAAGCTTCCACTGGAAGTCGCCACCCCGTGTGGGCACATCTTCTAGTTTTAGAGTGATAATTAAAACTGAAACACTGTCACACCGTCCTGCCAGCTTTGGCCAACCCCACATTCACACACACACGCACCTCACATACGGCCGACAGGCCAAAGTGCCTTAATCGGATAATGCATCAGAAAGCAGTAAATGTTGATCGTTCGGCCGAGTCCCAGTTCGCTTTTAGGATTCGTTACTCGGACACCTTCGACCGAGCCCGGACCCGGTGCGGAGCGATAAAACAACCATCTACGAGTTAACTTAAAGCGTTTAGAACCTTCCCGGGCAGTGGACCGGACCGGGTTCGGTGTTCGTACGGCGGGTTAATGGTTTTACCATAATCCCTGCTCCCGCCTTTTAAATCCGTACCAGTGACTACAAAGCACAGATTGGAAACTCCGTGCGGCTCGTTGTATTGCCGTCGGTGCAAATGTGCTGTAACGACAGCATACAATGGGGCGATAATCGAACGCCCCTGCTAAGAACCTTACCCGGTGTTCGAATGATGTTATCGGAGACTGTGGTGAAATTTAACCATCATATTTTGTAATTATTTCTTTGACTGGCAACCGATAACATTTTTCTTTTTCCAATAAATACATTACAATGTTCATACAAATGCAGCTATTTAGTAATAACTTAAATTAGGTCCATGCTTTCAGGACAAATTTTTCATGAAATCATTTGAACATCAGTCCTATGGAGCGTTTCTTATATGCAAATACTTCAGATCAACAACAGCTTAAACAAAGCAATCAATTGTTGTTACAACCATGGTTATTTTACTTCTTTTTTTGGAACCACATCAATGTTAGCAAAAGCGTAAACTGTAAAACTGAAGTCAAGTGCGCTGTGTATTTAAATCAGTTATAGACCAATAAAACATGTAATGACAATAATAGGTATCAAAGCGAAGTACAGAGAGCGAAATATGTAGTCATAAAATTGGAGAAACAAAATTAAATAAACATCACTTGTTTTTGTTTACGTTTCGTCTTAGATTTTTAAATGGTTTACTACATTTTCCTAAGTTAATCTCTGCACAATGCCAAGACTGGTAAGTTTTTTTTGTCTGAGCATTTTGTATGTTTAGTTTTTTAGTCGTCTGATTTAATTATCCCAGTTATGCAAGAAGCCGAGATGGATTTGAGGATCATTTTCATCAATCTCATATACAATTCGTGTTTTGTTTTCTTCATTTAAAACTGTCTGCTAATATTGATTATTGTTTCTTTCATTCGATCGGCTTTGCATTTTCTTCGAGATTAAATTTATGATTACAATCAAACAAACATTTGAATGCAAACGCATTTCAAGCAGATGCAGATGTAAGTTATGTTCAAATTAGACCGTTTTACATTGGGTAATATGAAAAGCATAAATTTCTAAAACACCTCGAATCTAAAGAAGTTCTTTGAAACGCCAGAAACAAATTCAATAGAAACTTCTCTCAATTGACACGCGCAACATTTCATCGTGCAAACAAATGAATAATAGCTACGATGGTAATTGAAAATCCGCTTCCACCTGCCCGCGGAATGAAACAGTTCCAACTGTGGCATGTCCTTGAAAGGATCGTGCGGAACGAACGCCCGAACCGATTGCCATTGCGCTATTTTTAGTCAATTTTCCGAAGCTATTTACCCGTTTTAAAAGGCTTACGGCAGCTTTTCCATTTTGAATCCCCGTTAAAGCGTTTCGGCTGCATTCATCACGACAGGAAAAGTTTCTCCTTCGACGTTCACCTGGTGTGTCGGCCAGTGGAAATCGCGAACGCTCGGATCATGTCGGAAGGATTTAGCGAACCCGGGGGTTAGACCCGATCCGTTCATCTCCGACCCGGGAACGACCCCTAGCATCCGGCCTTGTGAACCGGTTAAGCAAATTAAATCCAACGCCACCGGGAATCGGCTCGGGGGTTGCAATCGGGAAAAACGCGTTCCAACATGCTCGCGGCTGTTTCGGCGGGAACGGCCTGGTGTTTTTCTTTTTCGGCATTTTGGAAACATCGACACCGACCTGTGCCACCACCGGTCGGTCATCAACGCCGGCTAATGATATTTACCCGTCGTAACTTTTTAATGGAACTTTAAAAGCTACACCCAGCGTGCGGTAAAAGCGGCGAAAAACCACCCGCCCGATGTCCGGGTGCATGGAGCGCCCGGAAAACCACCTCCCCGCCCGACGGGTCCGGCGCAATTTCCGGCATTCCGACGTTGCAGGTCAAAATCTCGCGAACCGGAACGCTTTGGGGGCGCGCGAACGCGTTTTTCTTTCGTTCATCCTTTTTACCAAAAACCCCTTTTCGCTCCGAAGCTTCGGGCCGTTGCTTCTCGGCCCCCACCACCCGGAAAGGATTCTGTTTTCGGTATTCTTCTCTTTGTGAAAAGTGAAGCGTTAACGTTTTTACAGCGGCGCAGCGTTTGCCGTATCGGCTGACGGATTAGCAGTGGTTTTAATGAAATCATAATGAAATTACTGTTTCTGGTTGGCCCACGCGTTACAAGCGACTTTACCACCGGGCGGACCCGGCGTGAACAATTTGCGTGAATTTTCCGGACCACACCGACCGGGAGCGAAAGGGTGAAAGTCGGTTGGATGGCTTTGTTTGGTTGGTTGGTTCTGGTTGGTTTGGTTTACACTTTGCCCTAACCGGGCTAATTTTGAATGGGCGTTAGGAAGTGTCTTTGAAACACAAGCCGTTATGAATGGTTGAACCTTTACTGCTATTGACTATTACAATTTAAAGGCACTGGTACTGATTTATCGTCAAAGCACAAGAATTTGAAAAATCTGTTAAATAAACTCGAGACCTAGTGATGGAATTTAATATGCTCTTGAGGCGATTCTGAAGAATGACCGCATACACTCCAAAGTAAATAATTTATAAGATAGACGAGATCGTTCGTAAGACAGATGCATTCCTGGGAGCTTAGCTCGAAAACTATTTCTTGAAATACTCTCCTACCACACTTTCTCTGAAATAGCTACTGAAATGCAGACAGTATTGTCGTAAATCATTGAATCGAGATCACACTCGTCCTTACGGAGCGCCCTGCCCTTCCACGCAAAGAACCTTGACGTTATCAACTTTTCCATGTCAGGGAAGAAATGTCAGAGAGTGTGTGCAGGACTAAAAAAAGGTCAACCGTGCCCTAAAACCCGTCAGTGGAACTGTTTCACTCACTCATTCGGAAGACTGAGACTTGATTCCGCCGCACTTTGCGAAGTTTGCCCCTTCAATGCAAAAGATCGGTGATGTGGGAAAAACTGCACTGCTAATGCTACTGGCAGAAGTTGCAGAACGTTAGCGGCACAGAGGGTTGCCGAGTAGACATCATTTATCACAATTTATTACCACATGTCTTCCACCCGCCAGCCACTCAGTCAAGTGGAGGCCATGAGTTGAGCGAAAAGGGTTCGGCTCGCTGCATTACTATGCAATGGCAGTCGGTGTTCGGTAAACGAAAGTCATTGGCCAGTTTCTAAGCCCCAGCTTTAACGGCGAATGGAAGAATAATCCAAATGATCAACAGCCGGGGGCAGAAAAAAAGGGAACAGAAAAATCAATTTCATATTTACGGAAATTTTCATCCCGGAAAGTCCCCACACACAAAAGCTTTCCACCGTTCCAGCAAAGGAAAATAATCGTCCCACGTCGTTTGTGGAAAATGCCGACGAAATAACAGCGTGCTCGTGTGCAAAATTCATGCACAATTTTCACACCGTGTTTCCGTGGGCTACTCGTGGAAAATGCTTACCCCCCGTACTATGAACCAAGTGGATTTGCTTTGTATTTGCATCCCGCGCAACGGATGCCATCATTTCCCGACGAAAGAATCGCGTGGTCGCAGATGGCCACCGTTTTCCCGCTCCAAGGGATAGCGAAAACGTTATCAACGCCAGCGCACGAGGGCGATCCGAATAAGATTGCACTTTGTATGGAAGCGAGAAACACGTTGGAGGAAAATTGAAACATCTTCTCGTATATGCATGTGAGCTGTAAATGGGTTGAGCCGGTTGCATCTGTTGTTGAGAATTGCATCAGATGAGAACTTCAACAATGGCAACGAACATTAAGCAAACCATCATGCCGAAATGGAATAATTATGAAACTTTAACTCGACAACTAGCTTTTCATCCAAGTAGGATGAATTGAATAAATTTGAAAATATTATATTCGGCGTGTCAAAATAATTGCGAGGAAAACTTTCTCTTAAAAGCATAGATTAATATTAAATCATTCCGGTACCACGGTGGATTGTAATAGAAGCAAAAGGCTTTTGTAATATTTTTGCTTACAACAACACCGCGTTCCACTAACCTAGTGAAGACTTATATTGATCCCAAACCGTTGGATACCTGCTTTCAACGCTACTGGAAACAATACACACTGGCTCAAGATCAGCCGGGAGTGTTTGAGAGGCGATTGCACGATCGGTAGTAAATTGCTAGTTGATTGTTTCATGATTTACTTTCCATCGCAAGCGCAGACGTTTTTTACCGAACCAGCTCCAACGTCAGGGCGTCCTTTGGTTATCATCAAAGAAAAGGAAACGTCCATGGTATGTTACGTTGAAGAGAAATTAATGCAAAGATTTCGGGAAGGAAACTGTTTGATATGTAAAATACTTGGAATATGGGATTTCTTTTAGATGAAACCCATGTTTTATGTCCAGTTTAACTCTTATGCACGACATGTAAGAGGACTGAAATGTTATTCTTATTTTTTTTACTTGAAAAAATAACTGGTACGATTAACATACCATCAAATAGCTAATTTTTTTCAAAAAGGATCAGAAATATAAATTTATTACTTTACTAGTATTTAGAAACATAATGCTAACATGGAGCAGTTAGTCAAAACTAACTACGTTTTCTAAACTAAATACGTTTTCTGAAAATTTAAAAATAACGAATAAAGCTGACTAAAACACGCTCCATTTTGAAAAGCTGATATTGTACCGCCTAACTTAATTTATACATGAAAAGCCCTCAAGCAATAGGTTTCCGAACTTCCAGCATACATTCAGTGTGGAACTAGAAAACAAAAGAACAAACCTTGCACACAAATAAACCCGTTTTGATACACCCACGTCAGGTTCGATCGACAAAAATGCTCCGAAATGCATCCGGCTCTTGTGTTTGCCCTCACTTTGCCAGCACGTTATTTTGCCCGGCGAGCACGGAAGCGGAAACATCGATGCACACAGCATGAGCTGATTTTCGGATTATGGTGTCAAACTAACAAAGTATTACAGAACAACGAGCACACAATGTTGGGCTCGGCAGGGTTCAGGCTGGATGCAGCGGAACCCGAAACCCGGGCGCAATGGAAATGGGGAGATATTTCTAAGAATGGAATAACTATTACGAATCCGTGCGCCAGCCGGGGCAACGGATGAACCGGATGCACCGGGAGGGAAAGGGCTTTGGATCGGATAAATTCTTGTGTCAATATGCTTCGGATACGAGGAGCAAGAATCAAAACCCCCTACCATCCGTACGATTTCCATTCCGTACCCTAAACTTGCTTCCCGTTTTCTGTACTCTCATTTAACAATCTATTTCTTGCTCCCTCTCGTGCATTCTCTCAAATGAATGCAGACGAAAAGCGCTAGCCGGGGGGTAAAAGTTTTCCGACTATTAAATTTGTTTGAACTTTGCATTAAATCTGCACCGATAGCCGAGGAATTGTTTTCTCGTTGCGCCCGTTGGCACCGGAATCCACATTCCACCCCCTTTTTGCAATATCGGTTTGATTCTTGCTTTGTCTTTCCGGCATTCTTGAACAATTACAATTGGAACTAGATTGCACTTTCGCTTCATAGGAAATCCACTGCAGAAAATTTTAGCTCCGTATGAAAACGGAACCCTCCTTAGTACAAATTATGCTATGACACATTAATTCTCTACAAAGGGCGCAAGAAGTTAGTAAGGGAAAAAATATACACATTTCTGGACAAATTTCGGCAATTAGTCACACCAACCTTGCCGCCGGCGGATGTGGAAGGTCGTAATAAATTATACACCCCAACGCTGACCGTTGATCTACGATCCGCAACTTTACACTTAATCCATCTGTCCATCTCCTCCGGCAGCAGTCATTAGTCGTCCACCGGAGGGACAGAGAGGAAGAAAAACTGCTCCCCGATGCCAGAACGTCAGATTCTAGGCAAAAAGAAAATGGCAAACCGTTGATTTCACAGATACTCTCGCCTCCAAACTGGAAGTGAGCATTTCCGGTGCACCTTCAGCTGATCGTGTCAAAAAAAAGACAAGATTTTAGTAGACGACAATTGATAACAAAGCCACGCCAGGCGGCGAAATGGCACGAAGAAAGCAAGAATGTAAGGAACTCTCGCTCGCGGATCGACGGAGATGAAACTTTGCCACTGACTTTGCAGAACGACCTCATGGTTCTCGCGCGGACATGAGCATGGAAAGTGCAAAAGTGTGACATTACTCAATGTCGATTGCGACGAGATGGAGTGCACTCCGGTGCCATCTGCTATCAACCGGAGCTTCTTTTGCCCGGGAACGTTAGCTGCAGCTACGTTCGTCCTCTGATGGAACATGCTGCCGGTGTGAAGCCACTCCTATCCAGTGTCGGGCGTTCCGGGAAAGTTAACTCAAGAATTCGACCAAGATCCTCCGCTTCTTCAATCTCTATCCTCCCCCACTCACTCTTTCTCTCTCTCTATCTTACAAACTAATTTTACAAAAACGACAGTAAAGGCTGCCTTTGAAGCGAAGCTTTGGAGCGCAAAGGGTGGAAATGAAATAAATGAGAATATTATATTTTTAATTAAATTATTCCCTCTCGCTCCCCTGGGGCAGGTGTTCATTAGACAGATATTTATTTGCGCATCCTACAGATCATGTGGTGTGTGGGAAGGCTGTCAAGACAATAAAAAAAACACGATCCCCGGGACGACGCTTCGTCGAACCACGTGCCACGAACCGTACAGCATGTGGAGTTGATAAATACACGTTCGTCTTGGACGGCATAAGAAGTATGCAAGAAACGTGCAACTGCACATGCAGCTTATTCTTACATTACAGAGCCCTTTACTATATTTTATCACTCAAGAACCGCCTCCACTTTAATCGTCGTATCACCGAATGCAATTGGGTGCAAGCAGAAAGGAAGATTAGTTTATCGTCATCGCACCATGGAAGATTATCAATTAGTTTCAAACGCTTCCACCAACTCAAACCTAGCACTTTTTGAGGTTCGGTTTACGCCAGGATGATTGCGATGAGAATCGTTCGTTTATCCTGAATGATGTCGAGATGTTTTATCGTAAGACTGCTTCACTCCAAAGACAAAAGTGATAAATATAAATGACTGAATTACACAAAAACTTTATAACCAAGAATTAGTTCGTATTTAAATTACATTTCGAAAACTTAAAAAACAGATTGAAAGTAATCGTTGATGATTGGGAACTATAAACGTAGAAATTCAATAATTCATTGAAATTTTCGTTCCATGTGAGTATTTCAGCTGAGTCAGTACAAACTGAGACTTTTCCTTAGATGTGAGTATTTCAGCTGAGTCAGTACAAACTGAGACTTTTCCTTAGATGTGAGTATTTCAGTTGAGTCAGTACAAACTAAGACTGTTTCAAACTAATAGAACTTTATTTTTTATTTTCAATTACAAAAAGGGCCTTTTTTTATTCCTTCTTAAGTAAACAATATTTCATTGGTGTAACGACCTCTTGGCCTGCCCCATGAAGGACTTATCTTATGCCCTTATGTACGTGGATAGTCACTCTTCTCGTACAGGGGAGGGTCCGATCTCGGATGGGATTCTAACCCACGCAGTCGAGGTCATAGGCCGATTTTCTAACTAACATTCTAAGGAAATTCATCAAGATTCTTTAACGATCGACAGCTAGTAAATTTGTATGGGGTCAGTATTCATATTACCTGTAAAAATTAATACTAAGAACTACCTTGAAATAATGAAAGATAGTTAGATACATAATCAGAGTCGAAGAGTATCAGAAGAAGAATGTTTTATAGTATATCAAGTTAGAAACAACCATTTATTTGTAGCAATACAGCAAGGTTTTGGAACATATCAAGTATAGGACTAAAAGAAATCGGCTATTAGATTTTAACATATCCTGTTAGATGTTGCCATACATTTGAGAACATTGAATACCAAATCACTATTCGTTCTAAAATGAGGTACGTGTCAAAATGAGTACTTAAAGATGATCTTAACGGAAGAATTATAATTACGTTTTAATATTCAATTTATTGAAATAAAAATGTCAGACAAATTAGATAAATTCAATTCGAGGAGTTTGCCAGAAAAATGTAGGAATAAAATAACATTGAATTTGTCGAAGCGCATATAAACAACACCAAAATTTATCAGTTTTGACCCGTTCATTTTCCCGCTCAGGGATCCCATAAGAGAAAATCCGCCACTGACTGCACCACAAAATCGTTTAAGGAATTTAATAAACTCAACCTAATATACCACTTGCAAAATCAAGTGCAAACGGCTGCTGTAGATACTAACTTCACTCCGAATCATGCCTCCCAGAGGCAACTATCGGGAGATGACAGTAATCCACACTGCAGCCACCAAACACCAGCGTACAAAGTCATCCACCGGCAAGGTCTGGTTCCGTTCTTCACCTACCCTCATATGATGCTGCCTGACATTTCAAGTCACAAACAAAACTTGTACCAGCAAGAACTTAGTAAGACTCACCGACGAGGACGGCTACCATCATTGCTACCAAAGGGTACTGGTATACGCCTTCCCATCTTTTCTTTTCTTTTCCACATCCTTTAGGTTTTTTCTTTTCTGCATTCAGAATTCACCGAGCTCCCAGGTAAGCAAACGCTTCTGGCAGTAAAACTTCATTATTTATACATTGACATGATATTGATTTCGGTTTCAAACGATCGGCCTCAAACTCTGTTCCGCATTCACTCGCATCTGGCACACCTACCTATCGGTTGGTTTCGTTGAATTCCTAGAGCAAAAACCAAACATTTTCCACCCGTCCAACGTACGGCTGGTGAGGCTTGGCCAAGGGCCTAACCTTGCACTCGTGCGATGACAACGTTCTCCGTACTAACTTTATCGAAATTTATTCCACAACAAAATTAAGCCATCCAGACATCAAAGGGCCAGTGCTTTCGGAAACTTACATTCCAAATCACTGATTCGTAAAATTGGAAATCGACCCGGAGAACGGCTCAAGTCGACGGGGATAGTGTTTATGCTACGGAAAAGACAATCAACATGACTAAGGCAATCTTGTTCAGTTTTCCTACAGGCGGAAAAATTAATGACAAATTTGTGATAAGCTG
This sequence comes from Anopheles sinensis, assembly GCA_000441895.2. Taxonomy (NCBI): domain Eukaryota; kingdom Metazoa; phylum Arthropoda; class Insecta; order Diptera; family Culicidae; genus Anopheles; species Anopheles sinensis. Next base: position 730,258 of record KE525337.1, on the reverse strand, counting down.
CATGCATTGTTATTACAATTTTTCGAGATTGTCTTTGCATATTCTCACCTTGATTACGTGGGATGAGTTTTCATTTCGCAACATTGAACGATCAAAGCACGTGCATTCTAATTAAAACCAATGATCCAATAAATTTTCCCATCAAAGGTATTGACTGCGTACGGGGAAAAGGACAATGTTTACTATACGGCTTACAAACACAATGTCATTGCGAAATACTTGTAGTTGCTGCAAGTTTTACGCTTAATCCCTGCTTGGACATTAACAAATGGGTAGGAAATTGACTTACCGCACGTTTGATACACAATTACTATTTAACACACACGCACACCAACTGACCAAGCGGTGCTTATACCAAGGACCCGAGCGCCCAACGGAACATGGTGGACGACACTACCGGATCGGAACCGGTTCCTCATTACATAATTTCCACGAATATCCCCCCGGCGGTAATCAGCCGGCAGCGGCAACGCGCCACCACCGGGCACACCAGTGTCAGTTTGCTGTATAATTATATTCATCGTGTCCACCTCGCCACGTCACTCACTCCACCGAAACCGAAAACCGTCCGTGTAACCCGAGGCCACGAGGAAAGGATACTTGCCCGTCCACAACCACCACTACCGGTGTTGGTGCTGGTGCTGTTGCTGTCACGTTGTTTATTCACCAATTGTGTTGAATTAAATTACTCAACAACGCGAACACGCGGGCAACGGTGTTGTGTCATCCCCGAGGAGCGCTAACGAGACTGACCTGGCCGGAATGTTTCCGGCGGCACTTGAGCCACACGACGCTGGTCCCAGATCATCGTCCACAGTGGGCCGGGGCCGAGCTGGAGATCCTACACCTCCCCGAGCGGAGGCTGAAATTGACTGTGCAACAACAACAACAACTACGGCAAACACAAACCGGCCCGGACTACAAAGGACGACAGCTGTCATCTTGCGGGCATTTTTGCTGCCCACTTAATTTATGCGAAATCGAGAAAAATCTAATTACGCCGGACGGCCGTGGGACTGCCGGCACGTAAAATAACGGTAAATAGTTTACCGGTGGTTACATTAAATAAGCTAAAGTAGATGGTTTGTTTTATGGTTGGAAAGTTTAAACTTGACACCAAAGATGCAAAGTATCGAACAAACCGTTTTTATTCCCAAAGACAAGGCATGACGATGATTCATAGTTAGCTCAAGTGTTATTGCATTTGATAAGAAACAAACTTTATTAAACCGTCATAACATAAACCGTGTCCAGTTTTATAAAGCAACTTAAGGCTGGATCCATTTAAACTGGAAACAATTTGTTTTATAAATACGTGAGAGTGGTTTCTTGAAATCATAGAGGGAAAAGATAAAATACATGAAATATTTTATGTATTTTGCTACTCCATGTCATTTTTTGCTTTTATAGAATCACATATCTTTAGGGGTTCCTGGGACAATATGCCATAAGAAAAACAAGTTTAGGCCACAAAAAAACTGTACCACCTTTAACCTCTTCACAGTTTTGCCCGAGCCTGACTCGGGCAGTTTTTGTCGCCCGTTTTGTTTGTTTTCTTTTTTCGTCGTGCGGCGTTGATTCGAAGTGCACCTGCTTCAAAACCACTTTATTACATGTTTGTATAATTGCATTTATGTATGTGATACTAGTCGATGCAATTGAACCAAATTTAAAACAGTATCGACCAAAAACCCAAAACAACTCAAAAAACACTGAGACTGTGAAGGGATTAATAGCGTTTTTATTTTATTTTATCAATTCATTTTGTTTATACATAAAGGTTCAAGCTTAATAACCTGAAAGGAATTTTCACCCTTTTTTCTAAAAAAACTCGAATTTTTTGAATTCTTAAAAGTTTAATTTTAGATAGATCAGTACATATCTGGTTGAGGCAAAATGCCCTGTGTTGTGGAGCACTGCACCATAACAAAGAGAGCAATACGCACCAAAAAAAGTAAAATGCACCATAACAGTGAGGCAATAAGCATCATTCCTCAAATAACCAATTTTGGATCAATTAGGAGGCTTCCAAATTTTCTGTAATTTGACCAAATGAAATATAAAGCAAATCAAATTAAAGGCATCAATGCTTTTGCGAATCAACATCTTTATTTTAAAAGATAAGAATTCATTATCCTCTTCTTCTTGTCGCAACGATGGTCTTGGTATACGAGTAAATCTGAGTAAATTCCTAAGCGAAGTAGTCAAAAAAAAACACTGTTGCAGCATAGCTACTGTTTTAGCAAACAAAACTCGTTTTTCTTCAAGGAGTGCATATTGCACCAGCAATCCCTACCAAAATAGCGATACACGTAAACAAATAATAATTGTGGATTACTGATTTTACTCCTTAGCCATAGATAATCCTTGCAGATGGATTAGCACTGCGCAGAAATAAACGATAAGACTACCTACACGTTATTTTGCTTTACCTATATAAGCCTGCACATGATGCATTTTACATCAGTACCGTTCAAACGATGACACTTATCAGTCTTGTGTGACTTATCCCCCAGTACCGCTGGGGCTAGTTGGGTGGTTTCCAGTAACTTTTTTAACAGTATGGATTCTGGATTTTGGAGTGGAAGCAACCAGTAAATTAAACACAAAGACTTTTTGAAATGAAATTACATGTTGAATTTCGGAACTTTACTTGCTAAGATAATTCGTACTACATTTTTATCATATAACTCTTATTAAAATTCTTTGCAGCAATTTGAACTCACAAAAAACAACTTGGCCAACTAAAGGAGCATTATATTGGGGGGGAATCAAAGAAGGTTCGATCAAAGCAACTAAAATGTTAATACGACCTAAAACTCACATAAATAGTACTTAATTGAGTAGTGGAGAAAGTTAAAATAAATAATTTCCATTTGGTCCTTTATACGTGATTAATTAGCTTCCCACTGGTCCTGCCACATCTGCCTTTAAAAGAGGGCACTAGCGAGGGCATGCATGTAAAAGAAGCACAGACGGAAGGAGCGCAAGTCGCTTTAATATTAAGTAGGAGTAAATAAATCAAATTTTTAACTGATCGGTTGAACACGTCCAAATTCATTCTTTTTCTTTTAGTGATTCAACGTAGTAGTTACAACAGTTCAATTAAGAAGCCTTTTAGCTAGTTTCTGAAAGCTTTTTTGTGTTTTAAAAAAAATATTAAAAATCTAAGAACTCAAGGAAGTTGTGACAGTGTCAAAGTCAGCATAAGAAAGGGTTATTGTGGTTCGAAACAACGATGATTTAACGTTTTATAGCGAACAACACGCTTTAAACACAAAAATCAGGTGCCCACAATCGTCAAGCGCTCGAGCGGATGAACGAGGCGATGCCTACGCGTTCATGAGGCGGTCACCAAGCAGAAGGTAAAGGCTACCACATGCGATCTCGCTACCGCGAATACAAAGTTACCAGCGGCACAACCAGCGCAGCAGAATCATTCGCGGCGAACCCTTGCTAGACATCGGTCCGAGCATGATCATCCAGCAGTGCCGTACTGCTGTAGATAACAGCGTTAAATGACGGAAGAAAACATTCTGAGCTTCCGGCTTTTAGGGGGTTTTTTGGGGGTAGCAAACGGATGTAAATCAACTGGTGGGCAACCATGTCTATCGTATCCCGTCTGAGACCATCGTCGAGAACGGTATAACTTTGAAGTCTTTGGGCGAAAATCGACTTCCCCCTTCAGAGGATTGTTACGTGCCACAACGTATGTAAAAGGAGATTGTTGCCCTTTCGAAACCCTCCTATCCTAGTCCTACCTGAGGGGTGTACATGCTGGATAGGGACAAAGGTTCAGTGGGGTCGTCCCATCAGAAAGATAATACAAAAAAAAACAAGCTGTTTCCATATCAAAACAAACATTTACTTTTATCAGTAACAACGAAATAAAACAGATGGTAAAGATAAGAAGTAATACCACCAACCAAGCAACAGTTAGGCGAGAGTTAGTTTTATCGGAACCAAGCCAACATCATGTTTGCTCAACAACAAGCCACATTTACCTTTCTGGGGTGGATATCGTTACGTAAAAAAAAATAAAGTAAGTAAGTATGTTTGTTGTATGTTGAAGATTCTACTTATCACAAGAGAGAATAAGTTTATTTAATATTTAACGATTCAGCTGACTTACTTTGGGATGCAATACAACGTTGTAGTATCTTTAGCTTTTAATACCTGGATGTTGAATTTGTTCGCCAGTACCGTTCAAACGATGACACTTATCAGTCTGGTGTGCTGTGTTTCGGCAGTGTTGCTCGTGGTTTCCCCTTCTATGGGGCGGGAGCTTCCCATCGGACAGCTCGCAGCCCCATCCATCAGCCACCACAATGTTCATCATCATGCAGCTGGACACCACAGGGCGCACCCTAAATCGTGCCTGGACGTGCCGCATCGAGCGTCCGGAGTGTACTCAATTCAACCAGAGTGGCCGTTCCGTGATCCGATATTGGTATACTGTGATCAGGAATATGAAACGGGTGGCTGGGCAGTGATCCAACGTCGCTTCGATGGAAAACTTAGCTTCGAACGCCCAGAAATGGACTACAGATATGGTTTTGGAAACTTAGATGGAGAGTTTTGGCTGGGACTTGAGAACATCTACCGTTTACTCAACGAGGCCCCACACGAACTGCTCGTACTCTTAGAAGATTTCAATGGCAACACTTCCTATGCGAGATATGATCAGTTTGAGATACAAAAAAGTGAATACTACAAAATTCCACAGTACACAATTCGCAAATGTGAATCATATCAAGGTACCGCTGGCAATGGTTGGCCTTTATTAATATACAATGATGCTTTCAAGCGTGGGTTTAGCTTCAGCCTTTGGCAAGGCGACAAAAGGTGAGCTAAGCGTAACAACTGAAATTGAATTGAAAAGAATTGAAATGATATTATGCTGGTCAATTTGAATACATCGCATATTTAAATCTATTACAGCAATCTGAACGGAAGATACACTTTACCGAATGCAACTAAAACGGAAGGAGACTTGTTTTGGAGTGACATTAAAAAAGGATCGATCAAAGCAACTAAAATGTTAATACGTCCTACAACTTCAAAGCTTAAGGAGCGGTCAAGTTTTTAAGGTCCGGGAGAGCCGCGTAGTTAAGCCGGTTAGCAAATAGGCTCAAGAACGTTGGGACACTCCTTCGGTGGCGTGAGGTGTAATCTCAACCGAGATCGGACCCTTCTCTATGCAAGAGGACTGACCATCAGCTTACACGGAGCGAAACAGTCCGATGCGTGACGTTAAATATCAGTTGAAATAAAATTAACTGTCTGTCGGGTAATGTATACTATTGGCAGCACTTTAAGTTCAAAAATTCCAAATACGAATCACCTAAACAAGAAAAGAGGGGGTAGCAAAGATTGTACGACAGAACTAATCTTTCATGTTTAAAATAATTTCCAAAACTGAAGTGTTGATAGATTCATTTCGTGTTGCTATCAATATTTTCTAAATTTACAGTGGAATCATAGCTCAATTTCCATTGAAAACCACGTTTTAGACTTCTTACTGTATATACCTGGCATGAATTATTTTTCACAATTATTTCTCTGGATTAGAAGTTCTCATAATGCTTCGTAGTATATTTTCACAAAACTGCTTCTATCTGCAAGCTTGTTTTGTTTTTTCACCAAACCCAAAAAGTGAAGTAATAAATGTGTAAAGTTTTTTCCCCGAAGCAAAACAAACATATTTGTACATTTCTCTTCTATTTCCTAGCAGTATTTCATTTCCTTTCTCCCGGCAAAAAAAAACCCCTTGAGACAAACTTCATACGCTTGACGGCGGGAAAAACGTGCCTCATCGGAGTAATATTTCCATTTATCTTTTCGTTTTTGTTTTATTTTGTGTTACTTTTTTTGTTATTGCATTGCAACGCCTCCCAGTATCCCTTTTTGGTCCCGGTGCACACGAAACTCGAGCACAAAAAAGTGCACAAACACACGCACACAACATACATTCTAGCAAGCGACGCCGAGCACATGGTCAACATGGTTTACGGTACGATCACTCTGGATGGTTTGGGAAGTTTGTTCGGTTTTAGTTTTGCCCTTGGGTAGGGCTCGCTGCACATCCTGGTTCCGCGCGATGAAGGCAAACCCCGGCGAACCTTTCGCCCTGGTCTGAACGGAGAGACGAGCGCAGAAATTGCTGAGGTGCAACAAAACAACATACCGGAAATACAGTATAACACACGCCACAACGCGGAACGAAACCGATGCAGCCCAACCCGGCGGGAAGGCCAAGTGTCCCTCGCCTGCCCCAGCCTGTCATAAAGTGCACTTCCAATCCCATTGACATGGTGGAGCTAAGTTTTAATTATTTTCCAATGGCCTGGCACCGGGCACGCCGGGCACGCCGCATTGTTTTCAATTAATTTCCGAAAAATTGCACCACTCCCATGCGCTTTGGCAAAATGATGACCCCCATCCCGGGCCCGTGGGGTCGATCGGAAATGTAATGAGAAAAGTTACGGCCAGCTCGAGTTGGTGGTGGCACAAAAAAAATCATTCGCTCATAGTTGGAGCGATGTAGATTCTTTTTGTTTTATTGGTGAATCAGAAATGAAAGTAGATTCCTCTTATGATTCGAGCACTTTTAGAAGCGAATTCAGTATAGCATAAGCTTTTTACATTGGTGTGTTCCCCCAACTGGATGTTTTCACTTCATACCGTACTGAAAATGTGTGTATTTTATTTAAAAAATTACATACTTTATTTATATATCTATTTATTTTTTCTTTATGCAATTAGGCATTAAAATTAGACCATTTCTATTTAAGATGTAAATCAACTGCTCTAAATTCCAACCAATTTCGAATTGTGTTGCATTATTTAATACCAGATTTTTATTTTTTTAACTGACAAATCGTTATTGGAGCATCAGACGTTCTTATTTTTCCGTTTGATATCAAACCGGTTTCCTAGAGTTCGTTCGTAAATGAACAAACTCTTTTGGAATCGTAAAACAAATGTTTATTTACTTTTAATAAACTTATTTTACTGACACTTAATAAGTATATGCGCTATGACAATAGAAGAATAACCACTCCAGTGCCTAATTTATCACACTTCATATGAAATGCCCGAACTATAAGCTATGAAAAAATGTAACACTCACATTCAAAGAAGTGGGGAATAACTGGGTAGAAGTGTGACGGAATGTTTCATCCACGCCAACCGTCGTGTGAAGACATGACGAGCCATTAATTTCCCGGCCCAAAACGCTAGGCGTCGATCACTCGAGCCACTTGAGATGGTTCGTGTTTTACCGACACTTTCGCGACACAGCGCATAAAGCCCCCCGTGGCAAAACCTTTACGCCATCTTTACGCGCTAATATATGCTCCCGGGCTCGTAAAACTGATTGTTATGGTTATGACACCCATTCTGGGGCGCGCGATAAGAAGCGAAAGGTGGCAACAGAAAGCGCGCCGGGCAAATCACTTTCACCATCGCCGTAAAACGCCGCCGGTGATGAACGATTGATCAAAACCACTCTCCACCGGGTCCTTGGTGGGCTGGGGAGCGGGGAGGGAGGGGGCGGAATGTACGACATGGAAAAATGGAATGAATGCGACCAAGCGTGGCTAACGTTGTGGTGGTGGTGGTGGTGGTGGTCTGCCCTTTTGAGCGAGGGGCGTATGATGTTCGCTGTTGTTAGCCTAAGCAACGCTGAAGAGGACAATCAATCATTGTTAGCGGTCGGAGGTTAGTGTCTCTATTGGCGGCCGGTTGAACAAATATATCTTCATTCGGCCCAGCGAATGTATTATTAATATTTGATATCTATTTGTATAATGAAAAGTAAACACCGTTTCGGTTGGGTAGGTAACTTTCCGGGCCACCCAGTTGGGTCACCCCCGCGAAGAAGGCAAAGATGAGTAAGCACAACGCAGACACACACACACACACAGACGGCCCGGAAGATCCCTCCGGCGGGCTTCCCGTTGTTGCTGAACCTGACAGGAGGAACCAGTTGAGCGGAACGATTTTGTGCGCTTTCCGCGTGGCCATACTCCGTTACGGTTTTCGTATTCAGCGTCCTCTTCTTCGGTTCGAATCTTTCGCTTTTGTGTCCGTGTAAATCCCGTCCAGCGAGGAAGAGGCCTGCAATACGCAGCAGCTGCCTCGCAAAACCGGATACATCGCCCACGGAATGATGAAGTAAAACCCATATAAAATGATGTACGCCTTTGACGCTCGCAACATAATAATCATGATCGTAATGTTTGCCATCAACAACAATGATGACAGCGGCAGACGTCCACACGTGGCCCCGGCCGTGGTTGGCTGTTCGCTTCCCAGCCGGAATATGTCCATGTCTTTTTTCCCCTCCTTCTTTTGGTATCCTGACGTTCCCTTTTTCATCCCAGAGCGCGCGCGAGTGTTCGCACCCAGTAAAATGGCGCACGATGGCTAAACGCACACTCCATTCACGGAAGGTGCCACACGGAAGTTGATGCCCTGATGCGGAAGGTTCCGTTGCGCCCTGCGCAGTTATGCTACACACATTTTACACTTCGTTTCGCCATCGTGAACATCCCCTCCCGGTTTCGGTGCTGCGATGCTTGCTGCAGCAAGGTGTGTGTTTTGGGTGGGTTTTAGTTCTTTATTTCGTGCTTTATGGACCATCATCTGTGCCTAAGCACGCCCGAACCAACGCCACCATCCGAAGGTCGTTGCCATCCTCTAAAAAAAGGGATCGTGAAGTGCACGGGTTTGGATTTCATTGCGCGCTGGAAAAAAAACAGTCCGAAAATCCGCGCCCAGTACTCGCTATTGATTTTATGTCTTAAAGGTTTACAGATGTGCTTGTTGTTTTATATTCTGTCTTCCACCAGAAGGAAAGAGTTTCAATGAATGAAAGCACCGACCGGATATTTCACCCGATGGTAATAAAGGTTTGCTGCTGTTGAAGGTATATTTCTGGACATGAAGTAAAGCATTTGAGTTTGGCATAATCAAATATTTCTTGGCAATTAAAAAAAAATCATTACAACGTGAACATTACAAGCAAATGAACAACCGTTATCAATGTTTTCAATTAAAACAATATTTTGATTCACAAATTGACTTTAAAAACAATTTGAAGTGATGTCAAATAAAAACGCTGATATAATTATTTTGAAGCCTTCCAACTTAAGATCAGATGAAGGAAGATAAAAAAAGGGACAAGATTGTAAGTTTATAAAATTTGACTAGTGTAATCAAAAGCTGATAGTTGTTTTAGAATTGTCAAATTATACATTAATATTCGTGGAAATCAGAAAGCAAGAAATGATGAAGGAAAGCAGCATGGATTAAGGAAAGTTACATTCATTATATGATCGTTTATCGCGACAATGAATTGAGATTGATTTTATATGTTATGCATTATGGAAACAACCAACACAATGAAGTTGAAAACAGTTGGAAATGTATAAGGACATTCAGAACATTCAATAAATATAAGTTAAAATATAACTTTCATCGCGTTTTCCAATCTGCTGTGAAAACATCTGAAAAATGTGATTGTGATTTAAAATCATTTTATCAAATTATTCAAACTTTCCAATCCGAGGAAATTGACATCCATTATATGATCGTTTAAAGTCACGTCAATAAATTCAGATTGATTTTATATGTTATGCAATATGGGAAAAAACCAACACAATTAAGTTGAAAACATTTTGAAATAAGGACATTCAACACATTAAATTAATGTTAGTGAAAATATAATTTTCATCGCGTTAAATGTAATCTGTAAATGTGCAAAACTTTGAGAATTCGTCAAGAAAATTAAGATAATGATTTAAAACCATGTTGTTCAATTATTCAAACTTTCCCATCCGAGGCTTTGGATTCAATTCTGAAACTGGCATTTGGTTTGACGAAGCCTCTAGAAAGTTTGCTTGTAGAGATTTGTACCACAAAACTAACATTTTTGGAAAATATGTTAGAAGTTCTGTGTTAAACAAAACCGAAACATAAATTGTTAGTCATTAAACTCGACAGAAATGTGTACTACAAAATGAGGTGGATAAGAGAATATTTACGTGAAGTAGCTTTAAGGTCTAACGATCTGCACGTAATATGTTTTCATCTTGCGTGCACACACTGTTCAACGAGTGTTGAACTCAAATTGTCCGCGTTCTTCTTCGTTTGGACTTCTTACCTTAATTTGTGTGCGTCTTCTACTTCAACTGGCCCGTAAGATCATTTACTTAACCCTCCGTAAAATCACCCGGTTTCGAAACTATCCCGATCCGCCGAATAGCTTCGTCCATTTTCCCATTGGCTTTATGCATGCTGCGCCATCCCACGCCATGTCCACTCCTGGCGCCCAGGGCAACAGCTAATCCCGGCACCTAGCAATAGTTTAGTGAGTGTGCTGTGCGACGCCTTAATTATATTAATGGTAATGTTCGGCTTAGGCACGATTCTATCATAACTAACCGAACTCTCCGAGGGGTTTTCCCGCTGGGAAGGAGCCGGTTAGAGTTCGCAACGAATGGAGCAGCCGTTCTCGGCTGTGCTGTAGCGCAAAACTAGACACTCGGCACAATTTGTGCCCTCGATGGGAGCTACGCAACACGGAATGGCTCTCGATTGGGCTGGTGGGCTCTCCCGTTTTTTGGGCCCGTACGAGTAAATACGTAAATTTTCCGCCCAACCTTTCCCTGCCACTGCTGCACTCCGGGGTAATGCTTTAGTAATTAACTTGTATTGCGGAATTTATGAGGCAACACAGATGGCAACATACACCACACCGGCGTAATGCACAACTATCATCAGTGTCCATGTAGGTAGGTTAAATAAATGCTCATGAGCTTATATGAGCAAGTTTTATTTTAGCTATCGCTTGTGTTGTTGTGGTACTCACGAAATATGTGCTGTTGAAATTGAGGCATGACAAAGCTTTTACTCTTGATTGGCAATTAAAAATTATGCTACTACAGTGTACTCACTTTAAATATGGTGCTAACAAAGATTCGATGAACCTTTCGATTTATTTTACTTCTTTGAAATTTCATTTTTAGTCATTCGATTTAAATATGATTTTTTATTACAATTCCCCCTGAAGCTTGTTTTCGTTATCTGCAATCGAAAAAATGCTTTTGTCACAGCACAAACTTCGAAACAAATTGGATTAAAATGCCAGTGTCAAAGCGAATTATGTGCGACCGATGATGCAATTCACAGTAACATATTTTCGCTCCCCCGCATCCCCCCGAGCCCGGAACGACACTCCCGGTTCCGGTGTCAGTCGCAAACTATATCTACTCAATCCTTTGCCCCGTTCCGGTCGGGATGATCGGGAACCAAGGAGAAGAAAACAAGCTTTCATAGAATAAAGGAAGACGGAAGAAGAAACAACATTTTCCGGTATTATGCTTCCGATTGCGTTCCCCCTCCAAGCTGGTGCTTTTGTGGTGTGCGGCTAAATGATTACGGTCTCCCCGGGCCGCTCGAGGCACCGATGAATGGGCCACAGCATCCGCAAAACAAGCTATCTGCATCTGCCGCCCGGACAGTGCGCTCATTTGCCAGGCTATCAGCCGCAGCCGTCAAAAGGATACAAAACCACCAACCCGATCCTTCCGATGCGAGAGCGCCACAAGCGCCACAAAGCGTATCCTAAAGACAGTCCCAAGGAGAAGGAGTGCGGCGGGGGGAGGGTGGGTGGGAAGAAAAAAATCTTTTAATTTTCCAGAAATGCACAAGAACCACTATTATTATAGCAATCAGTTTAGCCAAGAAAAGCGAGCAGATCATGCTCGCTGACAATGGACGGGAAGGACCGGGCGTTTTGTTCCTTACGCTCTTTTGTTCGCCCGGTGAACGCTTTTATTTTTTGAAAACCAGTGCATAATGCTGCTCCCTCTTTCGAGAATTATTTTTGTCGCCCACAGAATGCGGGCGATGTCATCGAGTGCCTGTTGCTGGCACGTCCACAACGGTTGCCCGTTGTTTGCTCGTCCCTTTGCGCGCATCCCGCCCGTAGCGTGCGAAGCGAAATGAAGTAGGAAGTCCCGCACCTACCGGCACTTTCACGCAGCCACTAAGAAATGACACGGAACGAAAAACAAACCACGGTAAATATGGAAAAAAAGGATAAAGAAAACGCTCGTCGTCGACAAAAGAAGCGAGTGATGCCATCGCAGATGAACTGCGAGCGAAGAATGTGAAGTACTTTTACCTCTACCGTAGGGCGGAAAGTTTCATAATTTCCGGGGCTTTCAGGGTTTCCCGATGCACGATAGCGAGTGAGCGAGCAGCAAAGGCGGCCCTTTTCACGATTGTTCCACGATAAGCGTCGACCGGCGGCGGGAGGAAAGGAAAAAGCAAATAGGAAAACAGGAAAAAACAAACCCAGTCTGTGATGAAAGCGTACACATTGTAGAGGGGGAACGTAGGTATAAAAACCGAGCTAAATAAAACAGTTAATAAGGGTTTATGGCGTATTCTTTGGCTGATTTTGCCTCCTTTGTACTTTTGCGCTAATCTTGCACTTCAAACAGCTTTATCAGTTGGCCAAATTAACTCCCAATATGGTTGAGTAAATTGCCGATTCGTTCGTGCGATAAGTGCTATCGAAAAGGAGATCTTTCATGCATGAAAATAGTTTACCTTTCTGATGAGAGACATTCGTGACATAAGAAAGTACCATAACAACAATAAATAACATACAAATCTAGTGAAAACAAAATTAATAGAGCATCGTTGCGGTGTTAAAATTTCACACCCAACAATCTAAACACGCTGTACGCAAAATACAACAGTTTTAAAGTGAAGTTTCTTAGCAACAACTCCAAAACTTTACACATCATTCACAATCAAAACGGAAAGCGCCAAGGCAGAACGTCTCCGGTTTCCTTTTTTCCCCCCTGTGTTGGTACAAATAAACTTTCCCAGGTTGGCGGAAGTTAAAAAACACGTTTCTTCAAATTTCCTTTCCCAAAAAACGGTTCGGCGTTTGGGAACCCATGTCAAACGAAGTGGCGAAGTTTCACCCTTAAGGAAGTGGTTTTTGAAAAGGCCCTGAAATGACACCGCAACAAACTGTCGAGACTCTCTAGAGTCTTGATTAACGAACAATCTTTGTCCTTGGATGAGAAGATCAAAACGAGTGGGGTAGTCTTTTTGTGTATTTAAACAGTCATATAGTTATTACGGTAATTTAACAAACTTTTCGTTCTCTTAAGTCATTTGCTCGATTAATGTACTTTTGTTTTGTGTGGTTTTTGTGCAGCAAATTGTCTCCATCGTCCTATTCGACGAACAACAATGTGAAACCGGGAAGTAATGCCTACAACAGTCGTAACTTGCAATAAAACAATGAAACAGCGTTCCCAGACGGACGTACTGCAACAATATAAAGACAACCAATCAGCAAATAGAGTCGGCTGTGTTTCAACCGGCTTTTCGCCGGACAAAGCCAGTGGCCTGTGGAAGAACATAAACAATCGAGAATTTTTGGCTTCATCAGCTGCCTCCGCTCGTCAGTGATGACGAATACCTGCAAGTTTAATGACGACAAACCAGAAGCGGTCCGGGAAGAGTTAAAACAGTCTCCCCCAAAAATAGCACCGGTGGGAGGTAAGAATATGGGAGGGGGAGGATTCGCTTTTTTTCTCTTGCCGTCTTTGCACAAAAACATTACTACACGCCCGGTTCGAGCAGCGCTCGTCTACTTTTTTATTCCGAGCACGTACCAAGATTATGGGACCTTCTTCTCCGCCAGCAAACTGTAACTGCCAGTGCGTGCATTTTATATCAACCTGCCATCCCTTTTCGTCAACGCTTCGCTGCATCGCGCTGGTAGACGCTTGAAGAAGCCTTTTTTCTTCATTTGTTGTGTTTGCTACATCCGTGTGAATTGAAGGCACAAGATAAATTTTACGAGTCCGAGTACACGAGCGCTTCTGGCTGCGACTGTTTATGGACACTTTTGCTTGCGTGTGCTAGTGTGTGTGTGAGTGTGCCGGTGTGCACGACCAGCTCGGTTTTATTTTCGTTGTGCCCATTTCGGGTAGTGAGCACCATTTCGCAGCGCATCCTTATGTGAGGTTGTATGATGAATACCATGTTGCAAGCAATCACTTTTCTTGAACGAAAAATACCAAGCAAAATATGAGGTTTCTGGGAAAAGGCAAACCTACTGAAATCCATGCGTTGATAGCCCTATATTGCATGTTTCTAATCATATCCACCAGCAGTTCAAAATTGAAACATATTCTTTACTGCATTTTTCAAACAGTTGATGGAGGTGCCCAGTGTTTTGTAACATGATCATAAGATCGTTTTATGTCTTTGACTTTTAATTTATGATTATTTTATTTTTCTGGATCAATCTGGATCTGCATCACATTGTACAAGATGCAAAATAATTATTATTGTCATTAGTAATCATTTTGCAGTTCATTTCAAAATCTAAATAAATGTGCCAGCTTTTAATCCACAATTCCATGTTACCTCAAAACTCAGCGACGAAGATAAAGACGAAGTACGTATAAATTTTAACAATTGAACTAATACCGCATAGCATGTTCCACTGACTGCAATTTCGTTTCATTATTAATTTTTTTTATTAATGGAGGCGCCTGGTACTTGATAGCATTTATGGTAGATTTATAGCATTTTCCTACGTTTAATACTAAAATCCGAACAAGCTGCTAATAAGTGACGGGTTTAACAGTTTGAACTCCATAATGGCAACATCACTTCACTAATGGTATGGCAACTTTATTTGTAGAACACCAAGTAACATTCAATATCTAACACATAAGGGCGAGCCTAGGCGGTCTGCATCCACGTGAGAAACTAAGGCAACTTTTTTTGGATATTCAATGAAAACCTTAACATTGGCATGGCATACGTGGATCGTTGTGCAATTTTGGCATTAAACAGCGAAAAATGTTGTATTCTCATTGATGGAGGCGCCTGGTACTTGACGAACTTTAAGGTAGATTTAACCTAAAACACACTTTACAAACGAAACGTAATCAAGAGAAACTCTAGAAATGCAGCCATTATACTTTAAAGAAGACACAAAACAAATGATTACGATCGGAACACAATAAGATGTTCCCGAAAGTTTTGGGCAAATTTCTCCTCAGGGAAACATTCCCCCACGATAGTGAGTAACAATTCCAATTTGGGCGAACATTATTCCATTTTCAATCCCATTCAAAATTATTGTCGGTAGCATAAGAGTTTTAAATTTTCAATTGAATTACCAAACGGAACGATTGCAGACCAAAACCTACCATCACGAGCGGGCGGGCCAACCGGAAAAGGCATATTCTACTTGTAGAACTCGTTCGGCTTTATCTTCTTTTGTTCAACGATTTTCCACGGGGCCGATCGAGGCTGCGCTCCGCTAGCCACACATTTATCTAATGCCAATCGGCTGCCAAAGCCGCTTTGAGTGTGTTTGCTAGCGGTGAACTTTTTACCCGTTTGCCTTCGTTCGGCTTCAAACTAAACTTCTTCGACAACTCGTTTCTTGTTGCATTAGAACCATTTGCAAGAAAGAGGAAAAAAGCCGGCGTACTAATGATTTGGCATGCAATTGCCGGCGGATTACTTCCACCACGAAGTTTGCCCTCGCACCGTCCGAGGCGAGGCTGCTTCGCTGTGAATGCTGCGAATTTTGTCGCAAACTTAAGAAATCCTACTTTCGAAAACTCAATTTACCTGCTCTCCAAGCGGAAAAGGAAGCTGCCCGAACAGGGAACTTTGCCGCTGTCTCTTCGCTGACAACGTGTGCTCCTGCCAAAGGGAGCCAAACTCAAACGAACCAAATATCAAAACGTTCAACTTTTTGGAGGAAAAATAGTGCGACCGAAGCAGAAGTGGATTGTGCCGAAGCCACAAACTTTGCTCGATGCACATACTTTTGCATCGCGCTGGTGCAAGTGGAACTTGTTTGAATAGATGTACCGGATACGCGATTTATGTCCAATTGTTATTCGCCATTAGGACCACTTCTTGTTTGAATGTTGAGCTGCACATTTTGCTTTTGTTGTGTAGTTCAAGCGTCTCTCCATCATAATGATTCGACAACATTTTTTAAACAATTTGTACGGTGTATTGCAATATGCATTGGTATTGGTATTATGAGAAAAAACATTTTGATTGGATAACAATGAATTAGATTTTTATTTTATTTACTCCTATTTGTGCATGTTTAGTATCCGTGATTTTTCCTACCATAAAAAAGTTGCATGCCATGGTCTTTGCAATGTTCTGATACTCTAACCTACACTCTATTCTATCCACCCCATCCAATGCTTAATCGGTTCTCTCAGTGACTACCTTTCCTACGAGTATCTCATATTTTATTTCTAATGACTAAATCCAACACCCCATGGCCGTGCACTTGAAAATCAAACAATGAATTCAACAAGCTACCGAGCAGCTCACATTTTCCTACTTCTCGTAGGAACGTTTCCACCCACCGCGGCCACACAAACACACACGAACGTACAACCAGTCACAGCAAGACCGGTGCAAAAATGCCAACAGTGCAACCGGTACACACTCCAGTGACATACAAAAATAATGGGATTATAAATATTTCATGACTCGCTGTAGTGATAATGCATTATAAATGTGTGAACATCGTAAGTAAACCCCGAGGCCGAACAAAAGCACGCGCTCGCAATTGCGATTCGGCTTGCCGACTTGTGGTTTGGGTTGCCACTATTCTTTGCGTTCTTTTTCATCCTTCGAATTTATATGCTACATTTGCTGGGCGGGAACCGAATAGCCGCTACAGCCTGATAGGGTCAGCTGGCTGGTCGGTTGATTTTTTTTTCACCTTGCCTAGCTTCCATTAGACGAGCCCTCGGCCAGTGCACTACTTGCACGCTGGTTGCTGGTAAGCTGGCCCGATGGAAAACGAGACTGTCGTCGTCAGCGTAGTCCTTTAATCCGGATAATGCAGTTTAACGTCCCGGCAGCCAAGGTAAGCGTTACGGAATTTTAATGTTTCTTCTAACAGCGAGCGGTAAGGAGGCAGCTCAAAAATGAATTCATTGTACTCCGTTTCTAGCATAAATAACTCCAACTTGAAGGGTGGAAGGGTGGAAAAACTATTATATTTTAGTGAAGTCATCTTTGCATAAGATTTGTCAGCGATTTTCAAAGTTTTTCGGTGGTTTTTATGAAAAAAGCTGCACTGGTTCATTTAAAAGCACAATAAACCCTTCATTTAAATTCATATAATTTAAAACATAGTGTAATATTTTTTTTAAATGCCTTGTAATTTTGACGAGTAAAAACTTACTCCAAAGTAAAGACTTTAAATTTAATTTAATTAAATTCTTAACTCTTGTAGGATTACGTTTTACTTTTTTATAGCTACTACTTTCTATTTGAAACAAAATTGATAAAGTTTTTCTTCGAGCTTCCAATAAAATGCATAGATCAATACAATCTGTAAGAATAGCTTTTTCGAAACCAAACACCACAATCGAACTGCTTCTATTGTTTTTTTATTTAAAAAATGTGTTTACGATTCACTAAATTACATTCATGTTTAAACATTCCAATCTCAACAATACACGACTTGTGAACGTGAATGGGCAACAGTATATGGGTTTAACATATTTTTTAGTACAACACAAAACACCATAGAACACAATAAACTGCATGGCGCTGCGTTTCCTCTCACTGACGCAACTCACGTACCGCTTCTGTTCAAACCGTCGTTTGCATTTCAATTGAAATTCCACCCACTCCGCCCGGCAAACCCACTCACGCAAAGCCAACATCGTTTGATTTATCTGATAGAAAACTAACCGTTTAATACATAACCTCAACACCGACGCGAGGTGAAACGGTTATTGACGAGTGGTAAACACTAATTGAATGAAAACGGAACGTTCTATGCAATACGCAGCTCGCAAACAAATTCACCCACAGTTCCCACACATCCTCACGCCTAACTCCCCTCCCACACAGCTAACTGTACGCGTTTAATGTCGTTTTCGATTGCAAGCGATCATTGATTTTAACCGTCGCGTACCAATCGCTAATGTGCCGTAAAGTTTGTGACACTTTCGACATGCCGGTTTTCAGACGTTTAACAAGGCTCGTTTAGCAAAAGTGAGGAGGCAAAGACGGAAGAGTGATACGTTTGCTATCACGCAACATGAAAGCGATTGGTGAAATGAAACCATCAGATAGATTTCTTTTTTTCCCCCACACCGGAAGGGTTTGTTATTATTGAATCATCTCTACGTTACACACATCGAAAAGGAACGATGGTGGGATACAAATCCGAGCCGAACTTCTGAACACACAAGCACACTCAGCAGGAAAAAAGAGGATCTCCAAACCTTCTGGTTGAGCAGTATTTTGATTCAATTTGCTTACTGATTGACGGTAAATATTTTCATACCGTCATTGTGGCATGAAACAATCGTTTCCAATGTTTGTTTGATTCCTTCGCATGTTCGCAAACACATCAAGGGCACGTAGAACACGCACTCCTTGCAGCCCGGAGGCTTCGGCGCAGAGATTTCTAACAGGATAGATCCCAGTGTGTAGGTAAATCTTTCGACAAATATTAGCTCACTTCTGGCTCGCTGCCGATTTTATTTATTCATTTTTTCACCCAAGCGTGACCTACGCTACAGAAAGAGTTGTGGCGAAAGCAAAGCTTCAGGTGGTTCGCTTTGGTTAGGTTGAAAATGTGAAGATGTTCAAAATCCTGATAGATTCTATCTATGGAAAAATATTTGTTTGGTATGATTCGTTTATTTAACATCAAAACATTATTTTGAAACTAAACTTAACACACATTGTAATTAAAAACACTTTAAACCACTCAAACTTCATTTTCTCATCTTTTACATCGTTTGCATTAATCGTTTTGTCAAAGTTTAAACGTCATTAAAGCCAAAAAGAAAAAACTAATGTTAAAATGTTAAAGTTCATGAAGTATTGAAGGTCAAATAAAAAGCAAATGTGACTTAAAAAAAAAGGTGCATCACTATTTGTAAGCGAAAGCCACGAGTAAATCATTTTCAAATAAATGCCCACC
The DNA here is from genome assembly GCA_000441895.2 of Anopheles sinensis. Lineage (NCBI taxonomy): Eukaryota > Metazoa > Arthropoda > Insecta > Diptera > Culicidae > Anopheles > Anopheles sinensis. The sequence goes on along the minus strand of KE525337.1, from coordinate 711,210 downwards.
TTCGAGTTCCTTTCATCGCGAAACAGATAAATGACTCTCTGTCGGCAGGTAATGATTTTGCAAATAGGTCGAATAGCGCCATTGTGCAATTTGTAATTGTTCATCCGTTTTGCATGAGAACGAAAAAAGGCGAAATGGACCACCCTCGGGTTTGTAATGAACATATTTTGCAATTTAAACTGTATCACACTCAATATCGGCTGATGTGAACAGTGACTCGGGAAACCACGTTCGGGCGGACCCTCGTTAGCTGTTCTCGCTTTTTCGCCCACTGAGAACTAACCTGCAGTCAACACGCCCGCCAACTCCCAGCACGCACACTTATTTGTGAATATTCATTTACCATTGAAGCACGGACAGTACAGTTAATTTTGAAAACTCAGACCCCGCAATAAAGCACGTGCTACGGCATCCGAGATGTAGAAGTTCCCACGAAAGCGGTCCCCCCTAGCGTGAGGCCACCTGGACGGATGGTGAGATCTTATCGGCTGTACATAATGTAGAGCCAATTTGCATGCTCGTTTGGACATTTTCCACTCCTGATTTTTTTGGGGGTTTTATTTTAATTATAACTTGTGTAATCATATTTAAGTTTGCCAATAAAAATTAACTGAATTTATGATTTAATTTTCCCGGAACGGGAGAAACCGAGGCAGCACCCAGAACCTGCACCAATCAGGTAGGCAAAAAACGTGTCTGAAGTTTGTTTAAAAAGAAAAAAAACAACATAGTACAGGAAGAGGACACCATCTCGCCCACTAACGCAAGCGATGGTCACAGTTCAAAGAAACATGACGCATTAAGCGTTCGCCACAGATCCGGTCAGCACTCACCGCGCCTGGCAGGGCGCATTGACGTGGAAAGGGGGTAAAATAACGGCCAGCACAAATTGGAAATATGACACAAAGCATAAAAGAGCCACCTATTACGTGCGATCGGAAGTGATGCTCAAAAAAGCTGCCCGGTTGGGAAGCGAGCTTATGGTAAAACCCAAAATGAGAAACAAAAAGACCTCAAACGGTACAAAAGAATTATTAATATCGTGAAAAAGTGACTCCAAATGTTCGCCCATTCATGACCACCTAATGGAACGATATGAGTGCACTTTATATTTCATGCAACTTTTGTGAAAACCTTTTACCCGCTCTGCACTGAGGAGGATGAAAAAAAAACTGTCGAATTCCATATAGTCCACTTCCTGTTCACGTTTTTTGAGGTAAGCTTAACTTTTACAAAAAGCAAGCTTTTAGACACTCTGATGAGTAATGGCTGGCACAAAGAACAACTTAAACAGTACTGACCCAATATCATTTTCATTCAACAAAAACGATGCCAATGGGAATCGTTTTGTAAGTTTATTTCCAAACATTTTCTTAAGTAAAATGGATAGACTTATCGAAGCTACGCTTTATTATTTAGCCCCTTTACAGTTTCAGTGTTTTTTTTTAGATTGTTTGTGTTATAGTTCAATACTGTATCGAATTTGGTTCAATTGCATCGATTAGTATCACATACATGAATGAAAATATACAAACATGTAACATGTAATAAAACTGTGAAGGGGTTAATAATTGCAAGACAACTAACGTATTTTCGCCAATATAACACCACTATTTTCCATTCACGATTACTTCTTCGAAAAGAACGAGGTGATTTTATACATGAAAAATTAAAAATTTCTGCAAATTTTGTCTGCAAATGCTCGACTTTTCTTGCGAGAGATCTCATTTAAATAAAACTTTTATTAATTTTTGCTTTTTCAGAACTAACGAGTTTTGCAAGGGACAGAAAACTGTTTTAAAAGATTGAAAAACTTCATTCGAACGGTAGACCTAAAATTTTCTAAATTTTACTAACCAAACTGTTGATAAGTTTCGATGCAAGATAAGAGCGAGCGCACACGGGGTTGGGGTGAATTTCATAAATATTCTTTTTCTAGTCGTTTTTATTAATAATTTAAAAAAGACTACTTTTATCAAACTCGATACGGTTTAATGCTTTAAGGTGGGTCAAATATTTCCTACTAAAAATAAAAAGAGAAAAAAAAACATTTCGAAATATATAGTAAACTACAAAAGGCAAAACGAAGGAAATCAGTAAATGTCTTACCCTACCACTATTAAAACTTCTAATAAATTTTCCATTGAATTGATCGTAATAATAAATTACGAAGTGGAAGAAAAAGAATATTTATCGTTGCACCACCCATTATCAAAACCTAGACTTACCTAAACGTCTTACTATCCCAGTTAAGACCCCGTTAAGAAACTGTCAACACGTTGCGCCCAAAGATGACCAGAACCGGGTGCAACCACAGGCCGGCCACTTGACCGGCGGAAGATTAATCCCCCCTTAAATGTAACCTCATATTTCATAAGCCAACCCACAAGCAGCGAGAATGTCAACTATACCGAGCGGATAGGTCAATATGTGTGTAATTAAACGCTATTCGTCATACACTTCGCCTGTCCGCCTGTGCGGTTGCATACCGCCCGCGACACAGCTCCCCAGTTTTGGCCGGCCCTCGAAAGGTAGTTATAAATGATGTCGGATATTCATCGTTGACTCGGTGGAATTATTACATCCCGGCTAGGGTCGAGCCGGTCGGCTGCCACGCGCTCTCGCTGGACATCGGCCATCACTGTTTTCGCCTTTATTTTCTCCTCTGAAAGATAAATGGACTTTTCCCCTTTTGCAGTGGCCCGCCTTGGGGGGAGGGGGTTAGTAGGAATGTTGGGTGGAAATAAAAAAGGACACGCTGACACGAAATGATAATAAATTGCGCAATCGGAGTCAAGTTTCCTGGTGGAGAGGTGGGTTTCGGGGGTAGGCAGACGAAGGGTACCCGCAAGGGACGACACTCGACTGTTTGATTTCTGTTTTCTGTCCCCGGGTCGGTCAATCATTCATGGGTTGATTAAGATGTGTAGGAAAATTATACCGATCGGCTCGAAGGATCCCCTCGGGAGGGAAAGGATGGGAAACACAGTGTGGCCATGTTGAAAATCTTTCCCTCCTTTTGGCGGGAACAGTGTAAACCATCTGTTGGGTGGGAACAATAGGACACAACAACAATTTTGCATTCCGAAAGAAGACAAACAAAAATGTGTTTCAAATTACAAAAAAATGATTTATTGGGATAGTTTGAAAAAAACAGAGCGAAAAGAGAAGAATAATAAAGACAAAATGATACGTTAATCCGCAGAACTGATCTAAACCGTAGAGGTTCTAAAGAAATAATAAAATAGAGGTTCATTTTTCTTCTTGGCGTAACATCCTCTTGGTCATGCCTGCCCATTAAGGGCTTACAAGACTTTTTCCCTTATGTACGTGGATAGTCATTAGATAGATTCGAACCCACGCCGTTGAGGTCATGGGCCGAGTTTCTAACCGGCGCTACCGCTCGGCTGTCGCGGAATAGAGGTTCATAATACCTTTATTAGACGGCGATATTACTGTCACTAGGTTCTGTGAAATAGTGTCAAACGTCGTTTGACAGAAATATTGCTGACAGAAAATCACACAACCAAATTAAAATAAAATCCATCGTTTATTAAAGGTATACATGAAACGGTCGGTTTCAAAACAATAGAGCTCATTTCTAATTCTAAGCTTGGCAAACATGACGCGCAAATTACTGCAAAATAATTTGGGCAAATATTAGTTTTGCTGTCATTTATTTGCGTTAATTGTGAACAATCAGTAGATAAGCAATGATTTCACCGATATCTTATCTTATCTCTTAAGTCACCTTTTGGGACTTTGACAGCGACGTAAAACCGAGGTCTAAAAATGTCCATGTTTCTTACGTTAATAATTAGGGTTATCATGATTCGGATCCGCAATCCGCGTCGTTATTCTGACAGTTTCATACAAAAAGTAAACAAACACTTTGAAAAAAGCGAAAAAATGGCTGGCCGCGTCGCTTCGTTTCCGCGCAGCGTCTCGACGCGTAGGTGGTGTCGTTTCAGATTGTGAGAAGATCTCGACACGGCCAGCTATTTTCTCGCTTTTTTCAAAGTGTTTGTTTACTTTTTGTATGAAACTGTCAGAATAACGACGCGGATCGCGGATCCGAATCATGATAACCCTAAATATCTAATCAAGGCTTACGTTTGTTAGTGGATTTTATTTTATTAATGAGCTAAAACAAAATCCTAACCATGTCCAGTAAACACAAATCTACGTGTTACGCAACATCTACTTTGCTACTTCTTTTAACAGTGGCAATAAATTATATGTTTATATAAGAAAGATACATAAAATGAGAATAACGAAAACCACAGGACCTGTATTAACTCTTCTTTAGCAAACTGACTTTACCATGAGTTCCTTTTCATTTCAACACATCTCTAATAAACTACCAGTTTTAATTTTTTAAAATCCACCTTATGCGGGTTCTATTTCTTACTTACGCCATTGTGACACTAAATCTTTTAATCTACTTCATCGACGTACGGCTTACGCTCCTGCTCGTAAACGCCGTACTCTTCGATCAAATCGGCCAACCTTTGCTCCATTAGTGTGAACTCGTCCTCGTCCATCCCTTCGCCGGTGTACCAGTGCAGGAAGGCGCGCTGGCGGAACATGCTCCCAAACTGGCCCGTGATGCGCCGGAACAGTTGCGTGATGGCCGTCGTGTTGGCGACGAACGTGGCCGCCATCTTGTGACCGCGCGGTGGCACATCGCAGATGGACGTCTTGACGTTGTTCGGGATGAAATCGCAGAAGGCCAGATCGTGCTTGGCCAGTACGCCCGCCATCTGCTCCTCGACGAGCCGCGTCGAAAGCCGCCCCCGGAAAATGGCCGCCGCCGTCAGGAAGGTACCTTGGGCGGGATTGCAGGCGGCCATTAGGTTGCTGCCGCTGAACAGCTGGTAAACCAGCTCCGGCACCGTCGGCTGGCGGTAACATTCGGAGGCGCGGGCACACAGAGGAGCGATACCGGGTACGAAGAAGTGCAGCTTCCGGTAGGGCACCATGTTGGTCAGCAGTTTACGCAGATCGGAGTTGAGCTGCCCGGGAAAGCGAAAGCTGCTGGTAACACCCGCCATCGCCGATGAAATCAAGTGGTTTAGATCGTCCAGCGAAGGCGCCGGTAAGCGCAGCGTGTCCACGCAGATGTCGTATAAGGCTTCATTGTCGAGGCAGAACGTTTCGTCCGCCGATTGCACCATCGAGCTGAGGGCAAACACGGCGTTGTATGGCTCCACCACCACCTCGGACACCTTGGGCGACGGGATTACGCTGAACGTGTTGTTGATCCGGCCCGGAAAGTGATCCTTCAGGTTCTCCAGCAGCAGCGTACCCAAACCCGAGCCCGTTCCACCACCGATCGAGTGCACCAACTGGAAACCCTGAAGACAGTCGCACCCTTCCGCCATCCGCCGCGCACTTTCGACGATCCGATCCAGCAGCTCGGCCCCCTCCGTGTGGTATCCCCGGGCCCAGTTATTTCCCGCGCTCGACTGACCCGACACGAAGCTCTCGGGCGAAAACAGCCGTCCGTGGCTGCTGCACCGCAGGTAATTCAGGGCACTTGGCTCCAAGTCGGCGAAAATGGCACGCGGCACGAAGTTACAGCAGGCTGCCTCATCAAAGTACACATTGATACGCTGCAGCGGCAGGAAGTGCTCGCCCTCGAACTGTCCGAACGCATTCAGGCAGTGCTCGCCGCAAATATACTGCCAGAAGCTTTCGGCCACCCGGTTGCCGCACTGACCCAGGTGAAACACCACGATTTCACGCATCACTTAAGAACTGGTTTTGTCCTTTTTTTTGTTTACTTAAATTTACAAACACGGATAATTTCGACCACCACAACAAACGAATTATCGGAGCCTACTGAGCATTTCATAAGCATGCATTTTTGCACTTCTTTCTTTTGTGAGCGAAACGCGTGAAACATTTTCCGGTAAACAAGGTAAGCAAAGAAATTGTTACCAATGTTGACAATCCACTTTTGCAATTTGAATATTACACGATCGCTTCTTTTTGTGTGTATCTGTTGAGCAAAATTTGTATTAATTGATAAACAAACTTTTACTGATAGCAACATCGCTACTACTTAAATGATTACATAAGCGTGATGACGCATTTTTTCCACGATTCGCAAAATACAATCTAAACTAACAAATTTAACATAAAAAAAAATGAAAGACCATACACTACGTCAACAAAGTCAGTACACAGCAGGCTTAAACAGAAACAAAGGCCATTTGCGATGTGAGGGACAGTTATTAAAAAAAAAGGTAAAAATGAGGGATTTTTCTAGCAGTGTCTTGGACACGATACGAGTTTTGCTGCCCAAGATATTCTCAAAATTATGGAACGAAAGGAAATAGATTTGTTATCAACCAAGTTTAAACTGATTAAAATGATCTTATTTAATGCAACTAAACCCCACAAAACCACCCACAAACCAAGCAAAAACAAGATAAAATACCAAAAATGATGAATTATTATGCTTTCTACTCACGTTTTTGATGCTTTTGGTGCGCAATGGCAAAATATATTGAGAATATCTTGGGAACCAAAAGTCGTATGGTATCCAAATTTGCACCAAATGAAGAAGACAGTGCAAAAAACAATCCCTCATTTTTACTTTTTTTTCAATGGCTCACCCACGTAAAGCATATGGCCTTTGTTTATGTTTTAGCCTGCTGTGTACTGACTTTGTGGGCGTAGTGTATTTCCATAGTACATACAAGTTACGGCAGTTTATAATTCAACTTAGAAGAATTAAATAAGTTCAAATAACTGTAAAATAACTTGAAGATGCTTTTTATTGTGGTTGAAAATAGTGCTAACATAGCAACAGTAACTGCGAAAACTGATCATTTTTCAAAGATAAACAGTACACAATTGGTTTTCTTTGAATGGAAGTGTATGCCATGTTAATTTTTTTACCCCCGTTTTTACACCGTTTGTTTCTGAGTGTAAAACATTAGCACCTGTAAAGACTTAATTTGAGGATGTTGCACTAACGAGACGAAAGTATGCGTATTTACATAATTTATAAAGCATATCACAAATTTTTAATCAATCATTTAAAAAACACTAAAGAGAGGAATTTTGTAGCACCAGACGTCAAAGGATTAAACATTTTAAAGTAATTTAACCTAATAACTGTAGTTCTCACGAAAGGAATGATTTACCCAAAGTGAGATAAAATGCAGATATTGCAATTTAATTTAAATGATCGTATTACCCAAGATAAATTAAGCTAAGGAAAAATTTAAAAGACAGAAAAATACATGTTAAATAATTTAAAAATATGTAACTGTATCTGTTATGCATGAAAAAACATCAAATCGCACAAAATTTTGCTAAAGACTAAACAAGCGCATCAAAACAAAGTTCAAAGCTCAACTAATCATGCAATGAATATGTACAGCAATGATTCTCTGCTTACTGATGCAAAACTGGCATTTATCCAAATACAATTTTCAATATTGATAGAAAAACTTAATATTTCATCACCAACTACATTCGAAAGTACTCCACTTCACTTCGATTCGTCCGCAAGTCGCCCTCCAACGGCGCACAACCGTGGCCACTTGTCACAGTCGGTGCCAACTCCCGGCACAACCGAAACTCTATGCACCGCACCGGCTAGAACCCAGCCCCCTCCCCGGTCCCACCACCCACAAACCTCTATTAATTCAGTGCAAAATTGATGTACCCTAATTACCTGTGATTAAGATTGATGCTGTTTACTTGTGGGCACCGCCAGCTAGCGCCCGCGCCTTGGCAGCAATAGTATCGGCTGACGGCGGCTGCAAATGGAAAGGATAAAACATTCAACAGCATCACAAACGAGCCAAATGGGATCCGGTGTCCCGGGCCCGCTGGGGGATACCGTAAATTGGAAAGTTAATTATTCATCAGGCCATCCCTACCCTCCACCCTAGGAAACGGGGACATGGCTTGTGGGTTTGATTTGTTGACCGTGGTGGTTCCCTTTGCTTTCGGGGGAGGGGACCACTGTTGGTGCCTTTTTCGGGCGGCGTTGATGTATAGTTTTCTTGCGCGGAACTTCGTCGCATACGGAATGAGGCGAGCTTTCCGGGGGCATCCGATAGCAAAACTTATTAATTACAGCCGACTCGAATAGCGGAACCCAAAAGATTCTTGGTTCGCGCGGTGCTATGAAGTGGTATCCTTGTAGGGTACTCGAGAGATCGATTGCTCTAGCGAAGCACTTTTTTTTGGGGGGGGTGGGACAAGAAAAAGGTCCACCCAGTCATGTTTTTTTCATGCCATTTCTGGCAAACATCTGAAAACTGCTGTTAACGAGTTTTCACCACAGTTTGGTGTTTTTTTGGTTTTGTAATTAATTTGATGTTGTTGTTGTTTTGTGGTAAGAAGCAAGTCATTGCAAATTTATTTCGAAAATGAAAGTTTTAAAAAACCGTTAGCATTTCGAACATTTCCCAAAAGAAATAAAGAAAGTGCTTTTCTTATTCTTCTGAGCCCTAACCTTCTGCTAAAATGTTTCGAACAGGTTCCAAGTAGTTGATTAATCTATTTTATAATTTTTCCTTTTTTTCTCATGTTCTCAAAAATAAATGGGTTCAAAATAAAAAAATTAAATAATCTTGTAGTGAAATGTAACTTTAAACAACACTTGAGATTTACAAAAGCATACATAAATATCTTTAGGGAATATGTACCTTCTCTTATGAAAAACCTTAACGAAATCAACCAGAAAAACAATGTGCTTTCACACAGCGCAATTACTGACCGTCCCACATCCCATTTAACCTTCACAACTCATCGCAAGCACCTTAATCAGATTGCTTCCTTATTTTAAAAAAATAAATGCACCGGATGGCACCGCGGCCCGAACTGCAATCAGAATCGTGATTATTAACGATTAAACTTTCGACCGAAAAACGGTTGCACCCGAACCCAAACAACGGCGCTCCGGTGCATATGATTGGCTAATTAAGAACATTATTCTTGTGCATAATCCTATTATCAGCGCGAAACAGTCCCTTCGGCGTATCATCAAAGAGATAAATCTCCATCTCCACCGGCGGCCACCCAAAATGTTCCGATTTCCGAGGCCATTATTTACCACATCAATTCAATATTCATTAAATCCCGACCATTACACATCGGTCGCAGGGGCTCGAATTTAACGAGAATTTTCACCATCCGACTCCCCTTTTCGCCGTGCCAAACCATCGATCAGGTTAACCGACCTGGAGTGGGAGTGGGTTTTCCTCTGGCGGTCGACGTGTTAATGTTTTCCTTTGCCGATTTTTGTTTTTTTCCTGCTACAAATCCTCCAATCGAGCAGGAAGCCCCAAATTCAGCTCCGCACAGCGGAAAGCGACAGGAGGGGAGTTTTCGAACGCTCGCAATGGGGTCATCCTTCACCGGGGTTGGTTGCCCGATTCCTGCGAAAAACCCAACGAACAAACGATAATCCGTTAAAGCCCCAACATAACACTTTAGGCGTCGTGGCTTTTTCCCGAGCGACGCTGACCACATGAAAGTATCTTTCGCCCGAGCGTATGTGATGGGGTGTGTATGTGTGTATGATGTGGTTCAGTAAAACGTGAGTGCAGGAATGGTGGAAGGCAAGCTCAGGTGTCGTTGGAATTAAAATTACCCGCCATTCTCCCGGGGGCTCCCTACCTACAATGGCCGCCGTATTGGATATCGAAATTGAGGAAAAATTTGCACCCGAAAAACACTCTAACCGCCGTAGTTCCGGACCGGATGGTCGTCCGTCCCGGAAACTGAAACCGGAAAATGGCAGCCTAGGATTCGCAACCAAACCCTGGCCGGAAGTCGGTAGACCGGGCATGTGTGCTGCACCCCCGGGGGCATTCTGCGGCACCTATTGTGACCGATTGCAGGGTTTCGTACCGTTTGCGCGAATTAATTTTATTTTAATGGTTCTTTCACGAATTTAATTTCGCCGTCATTCACAGGCGGAGCAATTGGTAGCGATCGCTGCGTGACCGAAGAACACCGGAACGCTCGTGGACCACGTGCACCGTCGTGTGGGTGACACTTTCCCGGGGTGCCATTTGGCATCGATGGGGGGGTGTAGTTTTATTGTTCTTTTTCTCGCCTCGTTATTGGGTTTTGGTGCGTTTTTTTGCCCCTTTTTCAAGCCCCGGACGGTAAAGTCTTTCCGGCACGCTTCACTCGCTCGGTGATATTGAACACGACCGTCGGGTTGCTCACTGATTGTCTGCTTATTTGTCGAACAGTTGCCGGCAGGGTGCAGTGCTAGGGTTGAGTCAGTTGGTCAACACATGGGGGTATAAGCAAATAGAAAAGAGAATGATACAACTTGGCTGGCGAATTCTGAAGCATTAAAGTCGACGATAAAAGCAATATGCTTGTAGACACAATAATGCAGGCACCATTTCATATCGGTGTACTTTTCTTGCCATCAACACATCTCAAATATGTATGATTCTTCGTTATTAAATATTACGATTCGGTGATTTGTTTCTATTGTAACATTATGAAAACAGTTATATAAGACCTCGAACTATAAGAGAAAATTCACAAATCCCTGCTATAATTAATTCAAATTTATTCTTTCAGTTCAAAAATTGTGGATCTACCTACCAAATGATGAAGAGTAATGAAAACAAGAAAAACTGTACCGTTTTCCTTTGTTGTAAGGCAAGCTATGGCTTTAAATGACTTTCATTTAATTTAATACAAATTAAGAAATTACTGACTTACTGAAGTGGCGCTACAACCGCCTAGCCGTCTTGGCCTGACGAAGCTCCATCCGAGCTCCAGTGGTCCAATTCCATATTCCGGCTATTCTGGCGGCTTCGTCTACGCCATCCTTCCATCTCAATTTAGGCCTACCACGCCTCCTCTGTCCTTCGGGACAGCCTAAAAGGACTTTACGGGCTGGGTCGTAAGTTTGGTAAGTTAAGAACACTATAGTTATAAATGGCTTTCATTTGATTTAATTTAAACACATCGAGCCATTTATTTGTCAAACACATTAAACACATTCAACAAAAGTTGCCTCACGGCAACAGAATTCTCACAGCATAAAATCTAAAACCGGAAATAATCAAATAATCTCTTTTAAGGAAATACTCAACATATTTTACAAAATAAGGTACCCCATCCATTTTTAATATAATATCGAAAATTAAGTTTGAATCGGGGAAAGGAAAAGTTCAATGTAGCATGTATTGAACATTGCATCTTTGGGTCGATGGAGACGCATGGTGTTTTATGATCCAAGTATATTTTGTCTACATCTTATAGAACACTAGTTCAGAATAGTTTTTGATTAATGTTTAAAACCCTGCTGCATGAAAGGAATACTCATTCTTAGTATTATTGTAATCAAATATATTGTAATTAAATGTTCAAAAATTTCTTTAACCACAAGCACCGTTTTGTCCTGTTTTGTAGAATTGGATATTTGGGAATTAGGGTATGTGTTTGATAAATACCCAATACATTAAAAGTCATCAAATCATCCAAAATAATTACAACACACCCGCATTCAAGCTATAACGCTTCCGATGCGTAACTTTACCGATCAAACAATTGTAAAACCAAATGATTATGGTCATAACCGAATGGAAATTAAAAGCTCACAAAACTACCTGAAAATGACATTTAGCCAAATTCACTTCACTCAAGCCACCGAAAGCAAACTTTCAGGTAAATGGCTAAACTTTTGCGGCTCGCAGATGCTTTAGTACGACTATCCGTTTTATTGAATAAAATATTAATGTGGCCCGCGCCCGTATTACATTCCCTCTCCTTAGCATTTGCTTGCATCGATTCATTTGCTTCTTCGCTTGCTCGTTCGGTGGTTTTTTCGTCTCGTTTTCTGTGCATTCCTGCAACGCTCGGTTTTGTCGTTGCTGGCACCCACTTCCACGTACCGCCTCTGTGGTTCGCACGAGCACGCGGAGCGAAGCGCCACCTTTCCGCTTAAGTTAAGCTCTACCACTCCCAGGCACTGGAGGCAGGGCATCAGCATCAGCAAAACTGCCACCGAGGCAAATGAAAAATGCAAGAATAAACAGCGTTGGCCAGAGGTTGGCCTCAGCGCACCTCCCCCCACCCAACCCACATCCGGAATATCCCGAGCATTTGAGTGGAGCGCGCACAGTAGAGACAGAATGGGCTGCAAAATGGTGACGGCAAGTGGCATGGATGGATGCCACACCGTGGGGAAGCTATCGCGTTCTCGGTTTGCTCCTGGTGTAGAACGATATGGGACGGTGGCGCATTCAACGACCAACGGCACGCGGAGTGTCATCGCGCTTTGCTCTATCTTATCGTGCCAGCAGTAAACTTTTATCGCACAGTCGTCGGTGCTGCAGGACGCTGGGACGAGACGGTGACTATGCTGTGGTCGCCCAGGAACATTCCATTTCGAGTGGCACTCGTGCTGGGCCGACACCTGCGGTGCGCTCGACGCCAGGTAGCAACCAACACCATTTGCCGGAATACTCATACTAGCACCTGTGTGTGAGTGTGTTTTTATTTTAGTTTTGTGTTTTGTTTTGTTTTTCAACCTACATTTTCCTTCCCATTTCGTACTCTTATCCACTATCAAGTGCTCCCACCTTTAGTTATTTTTTGTTGTTCCACCTTTCATCTTTCTAATCCTGGAGCTTTGCCAAGTGAAAAGTTTTCTAAGCTAGATTATTGCATTATATATGCATCGTTCGGCATCGGACGCTTATCAAGGGCCTCTCGTCGGCCTCCGATGGTTACATCCGTTATTCGCAAACACCGTTTTTTTTTCCTCAACTCACAGAACATATTTTTACCACCTTTGGTCGCGGGTCAAGCAAACGAATGGCGTTGGATAAGTGGTGAAGCCCAGGCGAATCTTGCGCACATGGGACCGTCCGTGGTTCGGTGCCAAGCATAGTGTTTCGGTGTATAAACGACCGTAATGATAATCCGCGGAAAAGCACTCCACGAAGGAAACTTGCCGGTATAGTGGAAAAGAGATTTTAAAACACAGTTTTAAGACACCTGCTTTATAATGGAGAATTTTACATAGAAACAAAATGAGAATGACGAAACAAAGCGCGTGTACCGTTGAGGAACAAAGTGAAACATTTTTGAATCGGAATATTCCAGCTTAAACAGCTAATAACTGCTTGAACAAGTTTCAATCATAAAAGGAATTGATAGCATCAACCACCATGCGCCTCCATTGACTGAAGGAATTAGTGTTCAATAGAAGAGAAATGAATTCAAGGATGGGCGCTATATTCATCCACAATAATCAAACGACATTATTGTAAGTTTAATCTCCCGCTTTACTCCACTCATCTTGTATATACTTTACCGGTGTTGTATTTGCACATGGCTGATTTTTTATGTACTATTCCAATCAAATCCTAGGCCTCCAGCAAATTACAATTCAAAAAATGTAAAATTATTCAACTGAAAAAATGTAATGAAGTATCACATAATCAAAAGTGACCAATCTGAGAAATCATTAAAACATAATATAATTTTTGGGACCTTTCGAACGCCAAATAGCGCAGCTCTCATTTTACGAACAAACTCAGTTGAAAATAATTAAAGAAATAGAGTATGCATCAAAAAATAGAATAGTTTTAAACTGCAAAAACGGAAAACGCTAGCAACTTCCTGTAGAAAGTAACATAAAGAGTAGTATTTGTTTTTAAATTCAGAACATATTTGACAACTTTATCGTTAAAATTAAATCCGCCGTGGCCAAAACAGCAAACCGACTACGTTTGATAATATGTAAAAACTTCCAGCATTATCACAAAACGAACTTGTTTGATGTTTTTAGACATTTCTTGTCCACCAACTTAGCAGATATGGATTTTTTTGACTATTTTGTCACTTTTGGTAAAAGGTTAAAAAAATCATTTCGTTCGGAATGTTTTCGGAAAATCAAAAAATGCGATCAAATATAATTATCAATACCAGCACTGATAACCGTATCTATGTCCCTCAACCACTTTCAACTGATAAAACCTTGACAACTCTAAAACGTAGGATCTATTCCACTCATTTTAAGCCCAAGCGGGGCAGCAGGTGGTCATGCAGGTCACACAACTACTGAAAACATGTCAACATGCAGGTTTTGTCGGCTATGGCTAAAGTTTCGGTCAAATACCATATGGCTGTCTTACAGGCCGTCAGAATATTTTTTTAAAGTACTTAAGTGATGTAACTTTACAATAAAATTTACTTCATTCAATTAGCTTGGTTAACTTTTTTCTTATCGTCGATGAAAATTTGCCTATTTTTTAATGCATCCGTTAAACATGCGTTTCACTTGTTATGCCCCTTTTTACGCCGTTGGACAAAGTATTTATTAAGTTTTTATAAGTATATTTATATATTTCTCAAGGTAGTATTTGAAAAACCGAACACAAACAAATACCATTTCGAATTTCGATTCAAAAATATCTCAGCCAACCGAAACCAAAACCTGAACACTGATTTTTTAACCAAACGAATTAAATGAATTATACAATCAAAAAAAATACACACAGAGGTTCATGGTTGCACAGATAGTTCTTTAATAATATTTGTCGTTTTATGTTCACAAAATGTTACATCGTATGCTGATAAATATATGCTGATCTACAACTAAGCTTGATCCTCTCCTTTCCGCATTATTCAAGAATAAATCCATCGATAAAATTAAAATCTAATTACATCCATTCATTTGCTCGTGATCGTGATAATAATGCTAAATTATAAATCATACGGGCAACACAAATTCTCCCGAATGCATGAGTTAGTATGAAGTCCTTCCCTCCGTCCTACTTCTTACTGTCCCTTACTCAGTTCTTTTTTTAAAAACAAATATACAATTATTCTCATTAACTCAGCCGATAAAGATTAATTTGAGACGAAACGGGTTCTTCATCAACAATCGGGAGGTACTTATCGCCAACGATACGCAACGAAGACGGAAAGAGGTGATGGGTTATGGCGCTCGCGGAGTGTCCCTATGTTTACATTCCTCCCGTGGGCATTGGTGGCATGACGCCACGAGGTGGGTACGCACTGGCGGCAGCATACTGATACCCGCCCACTGCAGCACCATACGGTCCCGCCATTTGCTGCACTACCGGGTGTCCGTACGCAACGGCACTGGCCAGGGCTGGAGTAGCAGTCAATCCAATGCTTCCACCGGCACCCGGGGCACGCGAACGATCAACGTCCGATCGGCGAGATCCACCGGCACTTGAGGTACCACCGTACGCTACGGCTCCACCGTAGGCCGGTCCCTGAGGCTGGCTGGAACTTCCATAGTGTCCACCGTAGCTGCGATCGTCTCCACCGTACGAGGTAGCGGCACTTCCTGCGCCATATCCATTCGATCCCAAGCCGTTTGCAGTACGCGAGCCGGAGCTACCGTAGCCTCCGCCGGGCCGGGAACCACCATCCCGGTGGTCACGCTCGTTCCGACCGAATTCGTCCCGACGAGGATACTTCGGACCGCGGTCGTCGTTGCCTCCGTTACGATAGCCACCTTCGTCACCACGACCCGGAGGTTTATTATCGCTGAAACGGCTGCCTCCCATTCGTCCGCCACGAGGTCCACCGCGGTCACGACCACCGCCACCACCTCCCATGTTTCCACGCTGACGGCCACCACCACCTCCGCGATGACGACCGTTGCCCCGAGCGTACTCATGCAGTTCCGGGTTGATGAACTAACGAAAGTAATAAACCAAAACAACATTAATATCACGAATGGAATAAATATTTTTAAAAAACAATCTAACAATACCTGATTGGCATCCTGCAACACACTGATCAGATCGCCGGCCTTCGAAGCGTTGGCCGGTGTGAAGAACGTGCACGAGGTGCCCTTGTTGGTCGAACGACCGGTTCTGCCAATGCGATGCACGTAATCCTCGGTGTTGTTGGGAAAATCAAAGTTGATGACGAACTTAACATCGTCCACGTCTTTCGATGATAACAAACCGAAGGTAGTAAACAGAGCAAGATATAAAATGAATTAATTATTAGCATCGTGTTCATTTGCATGAAAACATTCGAAGGATGGGCGAGATTCGCTCGTCCTGCAAAGCACTTTTCGATCAGCACAACATAAAACCGCATAGGAAGCATCGATCAGTCATTGCGCAATGGACAAACATGGTAGTTGTACGTTAAAAATTATTTTTTACAATACGGCTTTAGAGCATAAAGTATGCATGCATAATCGCAGCTTTCAAATGCTATCAAAATCATCGGTCGAACCAATAAAACTCAAACATCTTGCAGAATCTTGCTTCTTATACTCGAGCGCAAAAGCACATTCAAAAATTTAAACATCAACGATGGGAATCTAATAGAAAATGCTGCAGAAACTCTATTCGGATCATAAACGATGAACAAATACGCGAAAAAGAACCAAATTATTCTTAAATGTTCGCCTGTTTCAACAACATGGGCATATTACGAAAACGGATCTAAATTTCAAAGGAAATTATACTCTATAAACTAACACAAGAATATTGCTTTGGAATCTTGCCCGTATGCCCTGTACCTTTCTGGCATTAATTCATTCGTTTTAGAAATATTTTAATTGAAAATTGCCGTTAAACAAAAGTCCACTATTCATTACTCTGTCTGTGACGGGAGAACTTTCTTTGAAGCAATTTAAAAAATATACGATCGTTACCATTTTCGAATACAAGACAAAGGAGTCGAAGAACTCACGGCCTACTTGAATTATGTATGAATACAAAACAGCTGTAAGGCAGAAGTAGGCAGGCTTTGCAAAATAACGCTTTCGAATTTAAACCATAAAATATTGTTTTTTAAGGAAAATGTTTAAATTTATGCATTTTCGGAAATTGGTATCTTCCAATAGTACCCCAAAACAAACGAAACAATATTTTTGACACAATTATTTCATTTTTGGTAGCTATTATCCAACAGGGAGCTTCTTTTCGCGAAAACTATGTTAATATCCGAACCACAAGTTACTGAAAGCATCGAAAAGTAGTGGATTGCGTTTGACTGTGACCGCAAGTGGCGCACCGTGGTTAAGACAATCATGTTACTCGTCCTAGGGGCTCGTAAATTCTTATGCTTAGTAGATCAAAACGAGACAAAACACATGTGCCTGTGAGTTACACGCCATACACACGCACAAGCGCACACACACACACACAGCGCCACTACACGACCAGCAAATGGCAGGTAGTAGTTGCGATTCGATTCCTAGCCTAAGGGTCCGTACGGTCAACCGGGCAGAGTTGTTTCTACACAGGAGATGGCCACTTACCTAGATTGAACCTTCACTGCCCACGCTGAGTAAGCCATCTCCTCCATCGATCTTCCCGCGCTGATGCCGCTTCCACGTGATCGCGCATCAGCAGCTCGATCGACAACTCCGCGTGATCGCGCCAATTCCGGCCGCGATACCCCCGGGCCGAACGTACGGAACCAAGTAACCTGCCATATAATCCCTCTGTACGAGCACCTCCGTCCTCGATGACTCCCGGTTCGTCACCCCCCGGTCAATGGCTAGCCGGGTGGCGGTGCAGAGACGTCATCGAGTCGTTAGGACGAGTCCCAGATCGCGGTGGGTTTTGTTTTTAAGGCTGCGGTCTTTCGTTTTGCTAGACCGCAGATGGTATCCGTTTCCTCGCATAGGAACTGGCGCACATTTTTAACTGAGGCTTAACGACACAGTGGAATCAACGCCAGCGAGCACCAGTATTCGTTACGCTGGTACGGCTGACCGGTCCAACACCACACGGTTGATTCTCGCCGTAACCCGATCGAACGGAAACACACACGGTTGGAACGGGGAGCGAGGGAACGCGCAAATAGAGAGAGAACCAACCGGAAGCGTTTCACACACTGGACCATCCGGGCGCGTAGCGGGCACAGTACAGGTCAACCCGGCCCCCAAGCTCTCTTTCTCTCACCGAGACGGAATCCGATTTGTTTGCGTACGAACCGCGATGGGGAAAAATTATGTTTCATCTAAGATTCAACGGCCTCAGATGGTGCTTCCTGAAAAAAAAATACATAAGAATAGGAAAAGGGAAGTCGCACACTCGTAGCGTTACTTTGAAGTCACGTTCGCCGATGATCGGATGCATCGGATTCCCTTCCCTTTTTCTCACGTTCGCAACGCATCGCAACGGATTCCGTACAATGGGTGGGGCGGAGGAGAGAAATGTGTTGGGGGGGGAGTTGGGTATCGTCGCTTGCACAGATTGTCCACCGGGAATGTCATACACCCGGCCCGGCCCCGCCAGCACATACGTTTACGAATACTGGAAAATCGGACCCCCGCCGTTATGGAAGTGCTTTCGAACGGACGAACCATTTTCTACGGACAGTCAGCTAACTTGGGCCTAACAAATTCACTCCCGTTTCAAACGCAACGAATGACGACCGTTCCACAAACTTGGGCGACGTCGACACACAAGAAAATCGCGATTCCGGATCGGATCCAAGTAGACCATATTGTCAGTGGAAAAGCGAAGTGGAAAGGAGAAAAACAACAAAGGACAAACAAACGACGAAATGGGCACAGCTGCACAGACGAAGCCGTACCGTACAGTCCGTAATTCTCACCTAAGCCGCGCGAGGCCACATCCGTGGCCACCAGGATACCGTTGGTCGAGCGCCGGAATGTGTTCAGCACGTAGTCGCGATCTTTTTGCGACTTGTCACCGTGAATGCCGTCCGCGCGCCACCCCTGCCGCCGGATAACGTTCACGATCTTGTCCACCTTGCGCTTCGTCTCGACGAACACGATCGTCTTGCCGTCGGCCTGCGACGAAATGTGCTGCAGCAGCTTGAACAGGCGCGTCTCCTTCTCGTACTCCTCGCAGCACTCGATGATCTGCAGGATGTTTTCGTTCGCGGCCAGATTCAGCGAGCCGATGTTGATCTGGATGTAATCGCGCAGGAACTCTTCGGCCAGCTTGCGGATTTCCTTCGGCCAGGTGGCGGACCACATCAGCACCTGCCGGTCGGGGCGGATCTGCGAGATGATTTTGCGGATCTGCGGCTCGAAGCCCATGTCCAGCATGCGATCCGCCTCGTCCA
>KE525337.1:671638-692134 GCA_000441895.2 Anopheles sinensis | reverse complement strand
ACGAGGTACGTGATGCGCCGCAGGTTTCGTCGTTTCGCGCTCGAGAAAATCGATCAGCCGGCCGGGTGTCGCGATTACGATTTCGACCCCGCGCCGTAAATCGTCCGCCTGCGGGTACTTCGACGCACCGCCGAACACGCACGTATTGTGGATGCCCATCCGGCGACCGAAATCTTCACACACCTGCTGTATCTGCTGGGCCAGTTCACGCGTCGGTGCCAGCACGAGCGCGATCGGGCCATCACCCCGCGCCAACCGCGGCTGGTTGCTAATATGCACCAGCGCCGGTAGAATGTAGGCCAGCGTCTTACCGCTGCCCGTCTTCGCAATACCGACCATATCACGGCCGCTCATCGCGATCGACCAGCCGACCGCCTGGATGTAGGTCGGTTCCTTGAAACCCTGCCGGGCGATCTCGTCCAGCATGTACTGCGGGAAGCCACTCTCGTGAAAGTGCAGGATGGGCGACGGCACGTTCTTGCCGTACACCGTAATCTCGTTCTTGTCCAGATACTGATTGACCTCGGCCCGCGACCGATTGAGGACGCTGCTGGCGGGCTGGAAGAAATTTTTCTGAAAAGCTTCCAGGTTTACCTGATCCCAGCGAATGCTGCGCAAGTTTTCCCCGTTTCGCTCCATTCGGTCGAAGCGCTTCTCGACCCGGCCGCCATTCCGCTCATTGCGCCTTATGAGGCTGGAGGCGCCTCCGCCACCGAAACTGCGACCACTGCTCCGTTCCGCACTACGATTGTCGCGAACTCCACGGCGATTCCTGAGGGAGAGCGGAAGGAAACGGGCCCATCTTGTTAGACATTTTCTACGCCCATCGCCTGCTCCCCGCGGGTACCTACATTTTTAGGAACTTTTTCGACCACCGACCGATGAAAACCTTCTTTTATTTCCGAACAAAGCTACAGATGCGATCCGTTCACTTTCCAAGATGGCGTTTGTTGGAAAACTTTTGTTTTGCTACAGATGCAACACTGCATGCCAAGGTGCTTCTATGTAGCAGGTTATGACAAACTGAGCATTGTGACACTCTCACTCAGCCATCATCAGAATATTGGAAATTACATTAAAAAAATTAATTTTGAACAAACTAGAAACATTTTACTTGCTCGTGTCTTTGATAGAGTTTTTAATTTCTTCAAAATGATCCCAAAAATATAATTTTTTGTTTGTTTTTCTTCCTCATCTCACTCAAAAGAACTGTCAACTTTAACGTCATTTCAACGCCTGATATACTGAAACACTTTGCGTCAAACAATTCCAAACTTGCAGTGCAAAGCAAGTCGAAAATTGCCGGCAACTTCTAAACTGGTAAAATGACGCCGGATAGTGAAGCATTTGAATTGTTACACAAAGTTTTTCCCGTTCTTATCGATGAGGTAAATATTACAAACACCATAGGCCATGCAGATCGTCCCAGCTAATATTTTCATTACCACATCTTGCAGGTAACAACAAGCCCGGTGGAGGAGGGAGAATTGCGACGCTTGCAGTGCTTCCTCAAAGAAAAACGCTCGATTGCGACGATTTACGAATACGTGTTTGAGAAAATCGAAAAGACCCTTCACCACATCACCGTGCCCGAGTTTTGGTCACGATTTCCAAGAAAACGTCCCGAAAATGAGGAAATTGACATTGTCCAACAATTACAAGAGTTTCAGCACGTTGTAAAGCAACTGTACGTTCGGTACACTTACTATCATCAGCTGCTAGAAAGACTGCACAAAGTTTGCCCGTCAAATGAGGTGCCACCTGCGATCAGGAAAAAGGCGAACGAAGAGACCGAGTTTTACAAACTCTTCCATACCACCCTGATCGGACATCTGCCCGAGGCTTTCGAGGAAGGGGTGCGGCACCTGTACGCCATCACTTTCCGTGTCTTCATATACACGCATTCCGAGAGCGAAGAGCTAATGGACGTGGCTGAATCGGATGTTTGCATGGCGTGCTCCCGGCAAACTGCATCCTGCCAGTGTCAGGCCATTGCCAGTGCCTTCTCCACGACGAACAAATACCTCTCGATGATGGGAATTTTGGAGCAGTGCGCTGGCTTGATCCTTACCAAGCTCATACAGGAGCGAATCGACTGGAAGGTCAGTGAAACGAAAGAAAACTATGCCACTTCGCACGTCCAAAGCTTAGAACACTGGCTCAACACGGTCGTGCTGCAATGGTTGACGCGAATTTTCAACAACGGATCGCTTCAGGTTAACCCGAGGAACAAATTGGGCAAGGAAACCGTTGATCGACTGATGTGCAGACTACAATACTATATGTACGAGAAGTACGCCCTGACCATTATTGATCAGTTCTTTCAGATCATCATAAACTTTCCCCTATCCCAGCCGGCTGTAAATGATCTCAAAGTGTGCTTGAAAAGTATTAATCTGAAGTTCTCCTTAGTGGAAAAGCTCAGTGAGATGCTAAAGTCTCGGTTGCTCCATCCGGGCGTCGACACTCCCGATATCCTCACTGGCTACGTGTCGGCACTGAGGACACTTTCCCATTTCGACCCGAGCGGGATTTTGCTACACACCATCACACAACCGATCAAGGAGTACCTGCGCGGGCGACCGGAAACGGTCCGTTGCATCGTAACAAGCCTTACCGGCGATGGTACATCCGATCTCGCCGAGGAACTGGTGAAAAGTGAAGCGGTCAAACCGAAGGAGAGCACCAACGAGAAGCTGGAGGAATCGGATTGGGATGACTGGAACCCGAACCCGGTGGATGAGGCCCCGGCAGCGCTACAGTCCGACTGGGCCGGTAAAACGGCCGATATTATAGCGATGGTGGTCGGCATATATGGAAGCAAGGAAATATTCGTCAACGAGTACCGCAACCTGCTAGCGGAACGGTTACTGTCGCCCAATGACTTCAATGCCGAGCGGGAAATTAAGAACCTCGAGTTGCTGAAGGTACGGTTCGGGGAAACCCTACTGCACAGCTGTGACGTTATGCTGAAGGACATAACCGACTCGAAGCGCATCAATACGCACATCTTTTCGCCGGAGTCCGGGCTCACCGAGCAACCGCCGTTCCGGATGTCTGCGCTCATCGTTTCGTCGCAGTTTTGGCCAACATTCAAGAAAGAAACCATGGAACTGCCCACGGCCATCAAGGACGTCTTCGACAAGTTTACGAAGGCTTACGAGTCGTACAAAGTTAACCGTACGCTGCAGTGGACACCACTGAACGGAAAAGTAACGATCGAAGTTGAGAACAACGGGAAGGTACAGGAGATGCAGGTCACTCCGGCTCAGGCGACAATTATCATCCACTTTAGTGAGCAACGTAAGTTGGTGCACGAATGCTAAAGGCAAGCTTTAGATAT
The DNA here is from genome assembly GCA_000441895.2 of Anopheles sinensis. Classification (NCBI taxonomy): domain Eukaryota; kingdom Metazoa; phylum Arthropoda; class Insecta; order Diptera; family Culicidae; genus Anopheles; species Anopheles sinensis. The sequence continues at coordinate 688,791 of KE525337.1, read as the reverse complement.
TTACCTCCATAAATCCCTCCATTACAGCGCAATGGGACCTGGATAGTTTGGGTCTGAAGATGAACATGCCGCCGATTGTTCTGCGAAAGAGGCTCGTCTTCTGGCAGTCCCAGGGTATGATACGGGAAACGAAGGAGAATTTCTTCGTGCTCGTTGACAGCAGTGCCGATTCTGGCAAGCAAACGGAACAGGCACACACCCAATCGAACGATGTCTGCGATGAAGATGAGGCGGAAAGTGCAATGGAATCGGCTAGCGATCAGCGGGAGGAAGAACTGCAAGTGTTCTGGTCGTACATCGAAGCGATGCTCACCAACCTGGACTCGTTGCCACTGGACCGTATACACCAGATGCTGAAACTGTTCGCGTCCCAGGTCGACTTCACGCAGGATGAGCTGAAAAGTATCCTCCAGCGGAAGGTTCGCGAGCATAAGCTCGTTTACGCCGGTGGTGTCTATCAGTTGCCGAAAACGTAGACCCTCGCTCGTTAGGGATGATGTTGTATGATTTTATTTCTATAAAAATTTATCAATATAATTTGGATCCAATCCTTCGGTTGTGATTTTATTTTTCACTGCTCCCAGGGGAACACCGAGATGAAGCATTTTAAAGTACAAATCATACTGTGGATCCCTTTGTACAGTTTCCGTCGGTGGTGGTAGTGCTTCGAGATGTGTTTCGCTAACATCCGCATCGTGGACACCTTCATTCCCGGTATTTGTTACACTTTCGGTTTGTGATTGTTCCTGTACGGCGATGGGATTGTTTTGCGGTTTCTTGAGCACATCGATAGACGCTAGTTTTGCCTCCACTATCATCAACGAAGCTTCTAGGTTTTGTATTTTATGCTCGTAATCGACAAATCTCGTTTCACAATCCGATGCAAATTTATTCAGGAACGATACCGTGCTCACAATGAAATGATTGATGAACGCTATCATACGTTTCTGATTAGTTGGAGGCAACTGAAATGAAATTAAATTGTGCTGATCACTGAGCGGTACCTTTTTATGGTGGCAAAAAATATACCTCATGTTTCTGTACCGCTATCGAATCCATCTTTGGGGAGTTAATTTTCTCAACAAAATGATTGCGAATTGATTCACCCAAAACAAATCATTGTAATTCCAGATGTAAACAAGCTTTGTTTTGAAAGAAATGGCATCTGTTCGCGTGGTGAACTAATCTGTTCGACTGTGAATCGGCTCAAATAATAAAAAATCCATTTAGTACACAGGCAGCAACTCTATAAGAATAAATTTAAAAAATATATTTTGAAAAGATAAAGTATAGGAGATGCATATTTTACAAATTTTATCAAAGTATAAATAGAAAACTTAAATAAACGCACTCCCCATTGTACTGTGCTGCCACCTATCGCATTTTATAGAAAATACAAAAATGTCATAACAAACGTCAACTTCCATTACCTCAAATTGTTTTGGTTTTACATCGGAGAATCACACGAAGATTGGAATTTCCGTGAAGTACATACAAAGTTCGGCGAAAGTTTTCCAACCCGGCAGTCCCAGGTTTCGGTGTGCCATAGACCCAAATGGTGTTCAATTCCATGATTCATGGAACCAGCATGTCCCAGCCTGTAGGCGCAGGTAAGAGTTCATAGACACTAACCTTGACCTTTTTTTTATCAACAAATACCGATTTCCTGGTTTGCTTACAGTTGATGTGTATCAAGATTTGGTCAAATTCGGCACATTGTCCATCAATGCCGGTAAGTGTACCAACGAGCAAAACTTTTACGGAAAAGGTGTAGTTATTGAAGTGTCTCGTTTTTCTAGCTCCCGAACACAATAAACTCCCTCATACACAGGCTTCAATTCCGAGCATACGCGAGCTTCAGCTTACTGCCCGGATAGCCCTCGACTGTGAAATGGTCGGCGTTGGTAAGGGCGGAAAGGAAAACATGGTAGCACGCGTCTCCTTGGTGAATGAGTTCGGAAATGTGCTCGTGGATTGCTATGTGAAGCCACAACACCCGGTAAGCGATTACCGCACCGATATCAGCGGTATTCGGCCCGAGCTGATTGAGCACGGGGTAGAGTTTCCCGCCATCCGTGAGCTAGTGAGAAAGATTATATACGGCCGAATTTTGGTGGGCCATTCGCTCCACAAAGATCTTTCGGTGCTCAAGCTAAGGCATCCCAAAAAGTAAGGAAAATATTCGCCAATAAGTTAGTTTAACTGCTTCCATAATGCCTATTTTTCTGATATCTTTTTACAGTAACACACGTGACACATCTCGCTACCGCCCGATAGCAAAAAAAGTTTACTCGAAGGGCACACCTAGCTTAAAGAGCTTGGCGAAGTTGCTTCTCGGTATAACTATTCAGAACGGCACACACGACTCCGTCGAAGATGCTCAAACCGTGATGAAAATATACCTTATGTTCGAGAAGCAATGGGAGGATTCTGTAAAACAATCGCATAGATTTTATACTTAAGGTTTCGTTTCACTATGTACATTAGGATAATAAATTATATTTACACTTGAACAGAGCTTTCCGCTTCTTGGGACGCATTTCTTATGAAAATAGTTTGGATTTCAAACACAAAACTGGGAAGAGTAAACCAACCAACAGTTAATTTATTTCGTTTAAATCGTTATAAATACGGTGCCGTTTACTTTAACTATCGTCAGCCATATTTTCAAGATCTATTATCGCTCCTTCTACCGTTACGTTGTTCGATTCAGCTTTAGCCGCTTTCTTCTCCTTTTTGGTTTTTACCATTTTCCTGTAACCTGTTATGGTAGTTCATTAGTTTTGCTTCCTACTAGACCGGGTCGCTGATGGGTTCTACTTACCTTCCAGCTCGTTTTTCAGCGGTTGGATAAAGCTTTCGAATTCAATCTCTTCCAGGCCCTTCAGCACATGGTCCGCCATGAGTGATTTGTGATTTTTTTGCTGCGCCGCAGTTGTGGCCGCCGAGGTGAGATACAGCACAAACACTGAGGTTGCCCGGGTTAACGCTGTCCGACATTCGCTGGATATTTTCACATCGGCCGGAATGGCTTCCTTCATCAGCCTGGTCACAGACGTGTTGGGCAAGTTGAGATCTTCTATGCGTTCAACCATCGTGAAGCGAACTTTGTAGTGCGTGGCGTACTTTTATTTATTTACTTTTCCGATGTTCCGATGAATGTCGGCCCCGCGGCGGAATATTTTGTTTACTAAACTGGCATCACAAAACGCGCGGGTTTTGGTTTTGACAGCATCGTTGGGATTTTGACAACTCTCGATTCCCGCGAATATCCAATAATTTTTCATTTCAATTAAAATTTAATTTATTTTATTCATTCAAGTCATTTTATTAAATTCACAAAATAAATGTGGTCTCACAATTGCAAATTATTTCGTCAATATAAAAACTAAGCCAGCAGGGGAAAAAATATACAGTCGGACGTCGATTATCCGGGGGTGTCGGGACCTGAAGGCCCCGGATAATCGAATTCCACGGATAATCGAACATATGTAAAAATACGTTGAAAATTTCTGGTTTGTGTCTAGGGAATTTTACATAATGCCTATATATATGGTATTATGTATCCCAATTGGTTGATTAATCATCAAAAATGTTTGAATAATTTTTCAATAGAAATTTTTATTGTTATATTCAATTCAATTATTCAATTCAATTTGTCAAGCAACCTGATATTCATTGAAATATTTCAAAACGATTGTGCAGTTGTCAGTTGCCAGACCCCCGGATAATCCGGCCCCCGGTTAATCCGGCCCCGGATAATCGACGTCCGACTGTAATTTCGTCACATGTTGCAAATGTCAGCTTAGTTTGTTTGTACACATTTTTCAAAGCGCGCGTATTGGGGGAATTGCGTGTGTGCTTCTGGCAAGCGGACATTTTACGAGAATATCCCAATTTAATGTTCTTTGTGCGTATTATTTTAACACCGATCGAGTCAACATTGATCCGCCCATTTTGTAGGTTTGTAGGATAGTAAATGTAATAAAACCCTATCTTACCCCATCCATCGCTTCTAAGGTTCTCCAGTTCCGTCACGATGAAGAAATCGGCCAGTGCATCCTCTTCCTCCATCGGACCGGCGGCGAAAAAACAGAAACCCAACGAACCGGAACCACCGGTCGAGGCAGCATCGGCATCCAAAACGAACGACAACTATGTGGCCCTTTTTAAGGCGGATCGGAAAGCAACGGCAAAGTCGGTGCTGGATTTCGACTTCAAAAAGAAACGTGTGCGCGTACTGTCGGACGCCAAGGAGGTAGAGGAAGGTAAAAAGGGTGTCGTCTACTGGATGTCACGGGATGTGCGCGTACAGGACAACTGGGCGTTCCTGTTTGCCCAGAAGCTGGCGCTGAAAAACGAGCTGCCGCTGCACGTGTGCTTCAATCTTGTACCGAAATTTCTCGATGCCACCATACGGCACTTTAAATTCATGCTCAAAGGTCTGGAAGAGGTGGCGCAGGAGTGCGGACAGCTAAACATTCAGTTCCATCTGCTGCGGGGTAACGCTGCCCAGAATGTGCCGGAGTTTGTGCAGCAGCACAACATAGGTGCCGTCGTGTGCGACTTCAGCCCACTGCGTGTCCCGGCGAAGTGGGTGGAAGATGTCAGGAAAGCACTCCCGCTAGAGGTTCCCCTGTGTCAGGTGGATGCGCACAATATCGTTCCAGTGTGGGTAACTTCCGACAAGCTGGAGTACGCTGCCCGTACGATCCGCAACAAGGTGAACAATAATTTGTCCACCTACTTGACGCCGTTCCCACCGGTCGTAAAGCATCCGTACACTGCGTCCTCGCAAGCCAACCCGATCGATTGGGCGAAGGTATTGGACACGTTGGAAGTCGACCGGTCCGTGGACGAAGTAACATGGGCCACTCCGGGATACGAGGGTGGTGTGAGGACGCTTCAAAGTTTCGTCGAAAAACGGCTCGTTAAATTTAACAGCAAACGTAACGACCCAACGCAAAATGCGCTCTCGAACCTTTCACCCTGGTTCCACTTCGGCCAACTATCCGTCCAGCGCGCCATCCTGACCGTGAAAAGCTACGGCAAGCGGTTCAACGAAAGTGTCGCTTCGTTCTGCGAGGAAGCGATCGTACGTCGCGAACTGTCCGACAACTTTTGCTTCTACAATAAAAACTACGACAACCTGCAGGGGGCGTACGATTGGGCGCGCAAAACGCTGGACGATCACCGGAAGGACAAGCGTGTGTACTGCTATTCGCGCGACGAGCTGGAAACGGCCAAAACGCACGACGATCTGTGGAACGCCGCCCAGCTGCAGATGGTGAAGGAGGGCAAGATGCATGGATTCCTGCGGATGTACTGGGCGAAGAAGATACTCGAGTGGAGCAAAACGCCCGAGGAAGCGCTCGAGGCGGCGATCTACCTGAACGATCGTTACAGCCTAGATGGGCGCGACCCGAACGGGTACGTCGGTTGCATGTGGTCGATCGCTGGAATTCACGATCAGGGATGGAAGGAACGGGACATCTTCGGTAAAATAAGATACATGAACTACGAAGGTTGTAAAAGGAAGTTCGATGTGAACGCGTTCGTCATTCGATATGGTGGAAAGGTTCATCGTCGTAAATAAGCTATTTTGGCTTTAAAATATCCAGTTTGATATTTGATAAAATTTAAGTTTCACAATGAACTGTTTGTCCTTAATATCATAATTGCACGTATTTGTTTGCTGCCGGAAGGCATACGTTAGTTAGGTTTCGATTAGTACGATAAGTTTCACGAACACTGCCATGAACGTGTTACCCGTTTTACTCGATCGTCTACCTCGAAAAACGCAGTAAATGTGTTGAACTAAGTGTAGCACTTAAAAAGTCCCGTATTAATCCACTTTTCTTCAAACGCACGCCGATAGTACCTGAAGTACATAACCATCGAATAAACCGGAAGAAATGAGATACTTAAATAACGATAATCCATAAAGACATGCACTAAGAGAGGCAACTTGAGAGATGTGCGTTTGATGAATCTAAAACAAAATATACAATCGAAACTAACATCTGATCTGTATTTGTTTTTACACTGAGAAAATAAGAGCAGCAGTTGTTGTAAGATAAAATTTTATTAAAACGAGTTTCTTATGTAAACTATAACCATTAACCATCGAACCAATCTCCTAGAGCGAACTTAAAACCGCAAGAGTCTCATGTCAACAGTTCTCTTCCATTTCGTTTGTGATTGTGTGTTTGTTAATAGGTTCGCTGTTTCCGTTCGGTAACACAATGTAGCTGTGATTATTAATTATAATGTTTTGAATTCTTCCGATTTGCCCTCGGCTATAGTTGAATCGATTGTTTCGTGCCGTGCCGGAACTGATTGAGCAATTAATGTACATAGAATGTTAAACGGGTAAAACGTGCTTGATTATTACAATTCTTTAAAGTAACCGACGAGACGAGATACTATTCTAGACGTTTTATTTTTATCGTTTCGGCTCCGCACCGCACGAGAGTAATAGAATATTTTGTTTGCTTTTAACGTGTGAAAGGCACTCTTCTAAGAGGAAATGAGTACATTTCTTGGTGTATATGTTTCGATCGCCAGAGCCCGCACGAAAGGGGCGCCCGATGTAAGCGTAAGTTACAATGATATCTGTGTTTGTGAAAAATCAAATCCGCCATAGATTGCGCCCGGGCTAGCAATCCGTTGAATACGCTATAACTGATTTTTATGCTTTTCTTTTATCTATTCATATTTTATACGCATGGGAGAACCGTGAACGGGTGTCAATAAGCGTTCCGGCGCCCGATACGTAAGATGTTGAAGTAGTATTAGCTATATATCTATATAAAGATGTGTCTTTTTTAATTGCAGTAAATAACATTTCGATACTATTTAACAAACTTAACCAAAACTCGCTTACGAAACGAAGGAGATAAAATTATAAACGTTTCCATTATGGTACGAAAACTTGCAACGACATGAATAGAATATGTTATTATGGCTTAACTGGTAAATGGTTGGTGTTTGTTTTTTCCTTACAGAATACTAGTAATGATAGTTTAATTTGTTTTAGTTGGACTTGCATTATCTACCGTAGGTTTTTGCTGCTCGAAGCCAAAAGCATCGTGAAACTCGGTACGTCGAGTAATTTTGTATTGCACGATCGTAAACGCATTAGATTGTGCACGCAGAAACGCATCGTGTGTGCTTGACATGAGAGATTGAATAAGAAACTTGATCGAAAGAAGTTTTTTTTCCATATGCATGCAACATGCAATGGAAAGGATTGCATAGTGTAGTGAAAATTATTGCATGGATAAAAGATATAAACAACATCCCCAGGGTTAATGACTAGTAGAAAATTTGTAAAATCGACGCAATACTGTTCCTTTAAACAACTCAAAGGATACAGGTGGTCTTTAAAACTATTTTTTCAAGGATATAGAGTATTATTTTAAATGCTTCACTCGTATCCATTTATAAAAGGACAGTAAACTCGAGCATCTTCCGGTTAATAATTGGTGTGTAGTATGCATTTTTCCTAAAATTAAACGAATGTTAGCGATTAACACTGGGGATGGCCTTTCATGCGACTATTGCTTACACTAAGTCTAAGATGACAGCAGACTGCTGCTCCGGCCACCGGTCTTAAGGCTGTATGACTTTAATCTTTCTTTCGATGTACGCACGACACATTGGACAATCGTGGATTTCCGCGTGACATCCCGAACAGCAGCACATGTGTCCACATGGTAGGAATATCACTTGCACCTGCAAAAAAAACAAGAAAAAAATCAGCTTTCAGTACTTGAATTTGCCCTTTTCCCTGTACGTACCGTTTGCTCCATGCAGATGACACATTCCGCAAACTGTGTTACACCACCAACACCACCACCCATCGGACTGATCGGTTCCTCCACTGATCGTCCTCCGACGATGGATGGCGCTTCTGGGGTGTTCGGACTGACCGCATCATCTGGCGTGATGGTGGTCGACGGAGCGGTGGCCATCGGTGTCGCCACCACCGACTCTTCACCTTCCGGATAGTCAATCTTGCAATTCAGATAGTCATAGTAGTTAGCGATGGACAGCAGAATTCCCTGCCGGTCGGTGGAACTCTGTACGCCAGCATCCACCAGGTCCCGGTCGGATACGGTGCACAATTCTTTGTCCTTGTTTTGCCAAATTTTCGACAAAAATGGCAAACAGTGCACCACGCCATTGACCAGGAACTGGTACCCGAGCACGGGATCGATCGAAGCGGTATCGTTGGAAAGCTCCGTCGGTTGCCGATCGAGCAGTTTTTGGTACTGTAGCAGCCAGAAGTCGGTCTGCTCGCTTTCCTTCTGTTTTTCAATGATCTTGAGTGTATCCAAGAGCTTGAAGAAACAAATAAAAAATTAACATCGTTAAGTTGGGCAGGTGTGCTTCTTCTTACCTGCTGCTTTCTTTGGTCCTGTTGTTTGAGCAAATCCGTAAGAACGTACGTTAAATTGACACGATGTTCAGTCAAATTTATCTAAAAGTAAAAAAGGGCAAATGTATTATTAAAGAAAGGAGTGAGACGACAAACTACCACGAATTGTTAAACAACTAATTCTGCTTGATTTGCTCTATTAGTTCAATATTCAATTCGAAATGCTCATCGAAATTTCGCTCTCTAAGCGATCGAAGCAACCTGATTTGAGATCACCAACTTTAACTTACAATTTGATCATCCTGATTATTCTTCTTCCGTTCGATCTCGTACAGCGTCAAGGCGGCCAACTGCGATTCTACTATTCGCACCTGCTCCACCAAACCCCAGGTGCGTGAGTCGTTGCGTGCGATCAAGGCAGCCACCGCGCTTTTCTGTATATCCTCGTCGCACGTTATTTGGTCGATGACATCCTGCCGGTTCCGGTCGTAGTTCAGAAACACGTTGTTCAGCAGATTGTTCGTCTCGTACTCGCGCTCCAGTATGCTGCGCGATGATTGATCCCGTTGATTATGAAAGTTCTGTATAATGTTGATTTCGTTCTCAAGCAGGCTGGTCATGGCACCGAGAATTTCCTGCTTGCGTAGATCGTTCTGCTGGGTCCGCAAGTGCTCGAGCAGACGCTGCTGCTCTTCCCGTTCCTGCTCGAGGAAGGCGGGATCGGGACCGTTCTTCAGCTCCAGTAAATTGCTAACTAATTCGTTCGACTTTTGCTCATCTGCGGAAGGATATAAGATCGTCAAAATTTGTTTTTTCTCCAAAAACTTAACTCATACCTTTGAGAATGTTGTCGATCAGCCGCTCCCGTTCGGTCTGTTTCTCCTGCTGCAATTTGTGCACCTGCGATTCATTTTGGTTCTGCTGCTCGAGCAACTGCAACAGCAGCATTTGTTTCCGCTTCTGCTGCTGCTCGTGCAACTTGCTCTCCGTCAGTATGTCCTTCTCGAACGCCAACCGTTCACGCTCGAGTAGCTTGCGCTCCTTTTCGTACCGCTCACGGCCCAGTTCCTGTTGGCGCTTTTCGCTACGTTCACCACTGATGAACGCCGAGGTGGTAGCCACAGCGACGTTCAACGCACTAGACTGTTCCGGTGGGCGAATCTCGCCTGTGGAAAGATACTTTAGAATTGCGTACGTTCCACCGGCAACCACGGCCGCCGGGGGGTTCTCTATACGTTCCGAGTCCAGCACTATGTCTACGAGATTATCACACGTTGCAAGCTGGTTGGGCAGCTGAGAAAGACGCACATTGCCGCTAATGTCCAGCACCCTCAGATTGGTCATGAACGCTATCTGCTCCACGGTCGACAGATTGTTCGCTGAAAGTATGAGCAGTTCTAGCTTCTTCAGCCGCCCAATCGCAGCCGGCAGCTTTTCCAAGGCATTGTTGGATAAAAATAGTTCCTAGAGAGGGGGTAAAAATAAAACAAAATTCTTCTCAATGACATCCACTGCTCGTTTGTCGGTTACGTTATCGTTAACGCACCCTGAGATTTACTAGTTGGTGTATATCTTCCGGCAGCTTCTTGAAACGATTGTACGACAGATTTAAGGATTGCAGTAAAGCTAAGTCTTGCAGCGAGCCACCACCGGCCAGGGTGGACAGTTTGTTGTTGGCCAAGATGAGGACCTCCTTCCGCAGCACCTTGCACATAACAAAAACGCCCGATGGGACATCTTTCAGGTTGCAATCTTCCAGGTCGTAGATTGGTTCCGGTGTTTCCTTTGCCTACCGGGGGGTGGAAACGGGGGAAAAATAGGAATCCAAGCATGAGAAAATAGGTCACTTGTAGATCGATAAGCGTTCGTCCTTCTGGACTTTTTCGGTGTTCGGTTTAGTGGTTTATTTGTTATCATTTTTACCAGGCACTGCTTGCGCTCTAGACGCGCTTTGAAATCCACGGTTGGCTGCTGACTCGTAGTAGGCATTTCACTGTCGTCTGTTGGTGTGAACAGGTTTTCATTGTTCGAAGACGAAATACGACAACCCATAAAAACAATTATCCTTTGCACCGTGTTTCTACTTACGGTATTACTCTCTTTATATTACACAAAAATTAGCAATACAACTACACATACACCCGCACGCACGAGCTTTACGCCTGGAATATGTTTTATTCTAATTCGTATCACACGGTGACACAAACGAATTGGCGTAAATTAGCTTCCGTCCAGCACGGCTATCTATGAATCACGCGTAATTTACTGCGGGGTAGGTTCGTTGTTGTTGTTGTCTTGATTGCTTGCTGCTACTGGGGGTTTTTCACTACGGCTACTACGTTGGACTACTACTGCTACCTTTGCGCTTTGCTCTACTATGCGGTGCAAACTTATTCTCTACCAACCCGAGCGAGTTATGAAATTTTGAACGTGAAACCCAGTGAACCAAAATGGTAATACATGCTCTACGCGGGAACACGACGTTTTGCTTCGATTTTCACCTAGATTAAGCGCGGCCAAACTACGAGATCTGCGTCTTGTACGTCAATGCTAATCTGCGGTTTTTCTTCGCGCACTTCACGAACTGTTTCGCGTTCTCTGTCGGTTTCTTTCAAAGCGTTAACTCCTGCTTTTTCTTGCCTTTTTGTTGTCCGCACAACAAACGGTGCAGGTCACGAGAACGCAAATGTTTTTAATCTCTCTGCACCTTCGATGACTTTTTGGCATAAACAAACTGACAACTCGGGCAATTCATATTGATTCTATCTCTTTCTTTATTTTCACCAGGTCCAAAGGTTCCGTTTACCAAAAGATCAATAAATTTAAAATAGTGACAATAGTACCCTTCCCACTTACACCACACTTAAAAATGTTAAAGTTTATTCAGAATCATGGGCGGCTTTAGTTTCCATTTGCTTCTGATATCCCAATTAGCCTGTAGCTGTTCCAGCGCGAGCGGATCTGCGAATGAAAACGGGAATCGAATTCATTGGAACAAATGCGGATGAAACTGGTGGTAGCTTTACCGTTGGTTTGGGAGAATTGCATCAGTATGTTGTAAATATCTTTCACCGGCACACACATGTTATGGAAAGGATAAATTCGATTATCCAAGGAGCTCTTGAAGTTCGATACAGCAATCGCAATCAACAACCCGTTTTCGTCGAATATAGGACCACCGCTTTGCCCTGTTGAACAAAACAAAAATTTCATATTACCAAAATCGTTTCGAACTTAACCGAACAAAGAACAGTACCATATTGCACCGAACAGTCCGTGAAGAGAATTCCTTCGCTGTACTTCGTAGCTCTTCCAGGTATGATGCTAGGTTTAAAGTTTGTTCCCATAGCAAGTGATTTGAAAACAGGAAACCCAACAGCATAGAGCCGCTGCCCAACACTGGGAATATAGTTGGCCAACCGGCAGAACCAATTGGAACGCTGAGCTTCTTCGAATGTGGCTTCCATTAGTGCAATATCGTACGCACTGTCGAAGGTAGGATTTTTGTAGATTAACCTGGGACTCGTAACGGTTTGATTGTTGAAGGTACAGGTGATGTTGTTCTGGAAATATTTACCGCAAGTTTAAATCAGACTGCCATTAAGAACGGTTGCCCGGCATGTACATACCGTAGCAAGGACGTGCGAACACGATATTATGTAGCATTTTCCATTCAATTCAAACGCACAACCAGTCCCCCAGCAGCCTTGGGAATCGATCATACAAACGGACCGAACCGCTTGTGCAGGAAAAGGATTCACTTGGCTTTGGCACAGGTTCCGATGGTTGGATGTGATGCTTATTATTTCATCAACGTTGATTGCCAACGGAAAGGTTACATTCTCATTGCGATGCACGAACGTCGTACCGATAAGAATTCCATTGATTTTCCTAAAATTAATAATGATGTTTAATGATTTGGACCCTTGGTTGCTTTTGAAGTACCAGAAATTTACATCTGTCGATCATAAACTGCTCCCCCTTGGCATCCGAAGCTCAATTGTATATCGAGCAGCAGTAGGCAGTCATTTTCTCCGAACATGTTAGTAACATGTCCTACATTGACGGTGTTATAGAAGGATTCATTTCCAAACGGGGTAGATATGGCGACAACTTTATCTAAAATATTAACTGACCCACTTTTTGGTGATTTCCAACGATTTAAGATTGATTTAACATGGTCCCAAGAAGGAACGGTGGCTGTATTTGTGGACAGTATAACGATGCTGGCGTACAGGCTGCTAAATCTGTGTACGGGTTTAGATTCGCCATCAATGAACACGTGTAGGTCATTTAAAACATTTTCCAAACAGTCTTTCACGCGTACAGAGTGTACCATTATGCATGGTCGAGCGGCACGTTCTTCCAAATTGCCTTTGGATTTTCGAATCACCCGAAAGTCCAACTCGGCAACTTCCTTCAGCTTATCGCATTTGTTAAGCTCTACGACCGGACAGCGGCGTAATGCGTTGGTTACATTTTCCACAAGTGTATCGTTATCACTGAAAATTAACCCCGATACGATAACAAGCTCATCGGTGAGAAAAGTGGCGGATTCCTTGTGTCCACCAGACGTATAAAATACGGTTCCATGCTGTGGGATTGTTGGTATCTAAAACATAGAACAATTAGCTTAAAGGAAAACCTAATTTTAGTCATTTACCTTCATTTGATATGTGCTCTTCGCAGGTAAGTTCAGTGAGCGGTAACAAAAACAAAACGTACGCTGGTCTTATTTTTTCCTACCGATCACCTATTTCTGTGACGCTGCTATGCTTTGATGGAGATTAAACCAGCTTTCTGCGCCTTTACTAAACTGTTCTATGCAACTAAGTCGTTTAAAAAACAAAAACCGGCTATTTCGGGCCCAATATTTTAGTTGTTGATCAAACTGATTTTGTTTTTATTTTTGTTTACTACATTTGACGTTCATTCAAGCTGTTTATATCTACTGATTTAGTTCGCTAACAACCGTTGTTTCAAGCATTGTATCCCATCTTTAGTTAAATTCTTCCAAAAATTCAATATCTCTGTATGTTTATTCATTTAATCTTCTTACATATTCAATTTATGACTACTTACAAAATTGCAAATGTTAAAAGACAACTCACTACAAAACATAGAGCCAAGGTTTTTCGACGAAGCTGTGTTTCTTACCTTACATGTGGTTTGCTTGGTTCTATTGAGCGGTTATGAATTTAAAAAAAAAAATATTCGAAAAATCCTGTTCTGGAATCATAAATCACGTTTCAGGTTTACCATCGTCTGGTAACCTTTCTTACCTTGTTTTTGCTGCAAATTATCTTTTAACCACGAGTAAACGAAGACCTCGATCAGTCTTTCAGAGATTTTGGTGTGTTTCACAGAGTCACATTGCACCTTTAGTCGTTTTCACTTCGAGAGGCAACAAATGTGTCCGAGCTCTAGCTCATCAAGAGTAAATTTATGAAAATGTGTATTCTCAAAAATCCCTATCTGACATCCCTGATGTACTAATCAAATTGTCAGATTTAATGTCTCCTTAAATACTAGCATTAAAAACAGAAAACCATGAGAGTACAGTTGGCCGTTAAATTGAACGTAACACGTGGCTGCGATTTGTTTGCGTTTAAAAAATAATTGGAACAATCCCCCTCGTATGTATCCCTTTCTTCCATCCAATTTGTTATGGTAGTTATTGCAAGCAATAATGTTTATAATAATCCTAGAATATATTTTTAGTGATGCCCTCAAAATTTACATGTTTATGTTGTAGTTTTTTTGCGGCTTTATAATATTCATAACTTATTTTTAAAAACGGTTGACTCTATAGTTATATAACCGACTTTTATATTTTCATTCATATAATTCATTCGGATAATCTTCCATCAATTGACACGTTCAGAGCAACGTACCGGGGCTGTCCTAGCAACTGCTCTTGTGTGGTAGCTGACACGCGCGATTTATTCTCATTGATTGCAATCGCGGTCTGGTGGTAGCCGCATATTAATTGCTACCGAACCGACGGTGGCACACTTGTCGCCATACTGATCAACCGGGGTACGATAAACTGCGTCGCACGATCAGACAGCATGGCGCACATTCTCGTACGGGAGCAGAGGGGCCGGTTTGGAGAAGTGAAGATGGTCTCCTTCTCAGAGCGAAGAGGCTGTGAAAAAAAATCATACTCTTGATAGACCAGCATCTGGCATGCTGCACCAGCAAGTGAAACACCGCAAAGTTCCGATGACTACATCGCAGCGAATGCATTGCTGAGTGCATGAAGGCAACCGTGGTTTAAGAAATCATGCTGCAAGGGCTATCATGCACGCACAGCGGTGGTCAACCGTTTACGTGCGCGTGGGTTTTGATCGGCCACCGGCCGCCAACAACCAGTTTGGTGGTATCATTCATTGCCAATGAATTTTGTCCAACACTTCCCACACGATGGGAGGTCCAGATCGTACGGCAGGGATAAATATATTTCAATATCGCGCATGCTACCTACAAATCGATTGACATATGGCTGCTGATATTCAATTCGCTTGAACGCTTGTCACTCGGCGCTGGTGTGATCGTGTTTTATTAAATTGTCAGGGCAGTGGGAAGTGCCGATTACGTCGGATACGCTTTCAGTTCAAATTGCTCATGAAACGTAAATTAATATCACTTGCAAATTCTGACCGTCGGCATGGTTTGATCGTTGCCGGAGGTCCTGCATCCTTAATCTAGAAGGTCAATTGTGGGGTTCGTAAACTACCGATTTCGTGAACTAATCGAAACGATGTCGATGTTCATCGGAAAATTACCAAACCGCTATGTTGTTTGGAACCCTTTTTAAACGGATGTTGTATTATTTTGTTTGCTTTAAAATTAACCGAGAAAACAGTGAGTATCATTAGCAAATTTTATATCATTTATAAATAATTGGATCAACATTGTTAAAATTATAACAAAATAATTAGGAAAACCCTTTAAATTTACCAATCCTGTATTGTATAATGGAACAAGGATTTTTTGCAGTTAAACATGAAAACTTCTTTAAAATAAACATGGAATGAATAATATGATATGCTATCAGACATAATTCAACATAATGTATATTGCATTAAAATATTGAAAAAGGGACCTGAAATGTCCTGCCAATATTGAACTCCACACCAAAGTTAGGATAAACTCAACATGAAAGCTATAGTTGTCTTCTGGAGCAAAAAATTTTGAAACCATCATTATTATGTGAGATTGTTTTATCATTTGTATATGAAACTTTCATACTAAAATGTAACTTTACGCTTCCCCTATTGAAATGGAAAGTTCAAATCTAAAAATCAGTAACTAAATAAACGTATTTGTGCTTTCTATTGCAAGCACCTCACACAAAATAAAGAATGAGATAAATGAAATGAAGATACTTATAATGGACTCTGGCGTGTCATTAATATTCAGCGCTTTCATTAGACGAACGGAAATCCACGCTCAATCTACGTCGTCGGCAGAATCCAAAAAGGCGTCTTTGCACACAACTTATTGATGCTATAATTTGGACATCAACGTGTCTCTCGGCGCAGTAAAATCAATTCGAACATAATTTATGTGCAGCCAGCCGTCCGATTTCCCACCGTCCGGCGGACCGGCCGGCTAGGATCGCAGCTGGGATCACCCAGAACGCTCTAGAATGTCGATTCTATCCAATTTCGCGCAGCCTTTTCCCTGGCGGCGGACCACTTCCAAAGGATGCAAATGAGTCAATCTAAATGCCGGTGCGATCCTTTTTGGTCAGCTCATCGTTCGGCCGGCCGAACTGGCCGAACCGGTTCCCGCTAGCGGCGGCCACTTCGGGGTAAATTGTTTTTTGATTAATGATTTGTTGTTCTACCTGTTCCGTCGGTGGTTCCCGCACTAAACGGGTCCGATTAACATATAAGTTACGGCGATGGTACGCGCGCACACATGAAAATAAATGTATATTTGGCAGTGACTCATGTCATCTCTTTAGTGCAATCATGATGCTTTTTCTCGCTTATGATGCTTTTTATTTTTTTTTTCATCCGGCACGATTAAATGGTTAAACATTTCCTTTGCCCTGGCAGTTTGCTGGACCGACACAAGCGGCGGCTAAAGTACAAACCGTGGACAGAGATATTTTAGTACTAAACCGCCTACGCCGACATCTATGCAATCAGCGGAACACCGGTTTCCGTCCGGTGCGAATCGCTACGAACACCATACCACCTCACCGGGGACAACCACCAACGCTGCACGCACAGCCTTTCGTTCTCCTCTTTCCAACCGCCTCACCACACCACTTGACCATGATTTTCCCGACCGCCTTGTGACTTTGCACGCAAAGTACAAATCGTGGACAGAGTCTGTAACTCACGAACGGATTGACCGATCAGTACCAAACTTGGTACGAATATTTCAAAAAATCAAACAAAAATTCAGGCCAATTTTGGTGTCGCTCCGAGAGGGGGAAGGGGGGGCCCCCATACAACCGGGGGGCCGGAAATGGCCAAAAAATCGAGATGGACATCGATTTCGAGGTTCTTGGGGCATCTAAAGCCGTTGGTTATGCTCTCGGTGCTGGAAAACATCACCCAAGTGTCTCACCGCACCCCTTGCCCATGATTTTCCCGACCGCCGTGTGACTTTGCACGCAAAGTACAAATCGTGGACAGAGGCTGTAACTCGCGAACGGATTGACCGATCAGTACCAAACTTGGTACGAATATTTCAAAAAATCCAACAAAAATTCAGGCCAATTTTGGTGTCCCTCCAAGAGGGGGAAGGG
>KE525337.1:647292-668492 GCA_000441895.2 Anopheles sinensis | reverse complement strand
ATTAAATTCCTTATAGACAATTGTCATTTTGTCATTTTTTTATATTGCTTTGAAACTTACCACTTAGTAACTTTAGTTTGCCTGGTTGCGGTAAATCTTCGACCGGTAAAATGGTGGCCTTTCTAGTGTCAAGCAGTGCCCAATATTAGCAAAATCGGGTTTAACTCGATATCGCCGGCGGATATCGGCAATACCCCTATCCTTTCCCCCTCCGCCTTGCTCATCATCGTTACTGACGTTCGACCGATCGCGTCATCCCGTCTGCCCTTTTTCGGAACTAATTGGCAGATTCCGCCGTTGATTGCTTTTCATGAGTCATAAAATCCTGGTGGCTTGGTGTGTTCGTGTCCAAATGTTACGCTGGTTACCTTAAAACCATACACAAAAAAACACCCCATCTCCCAAAACAACGCATATCAATTAACCGCGAGGAATTTGATTAAAATCCTTTTGAACCATTTCACAGACGTCGTGGCACCACGATGCACGATCGTGGCAAGAAGCACCGCCACGCACCCATACTCCAGGCTGTCCCGGGATCATCGGCTTCCCAAATGGCGACTGTTGGCCACTGCCTGACCTCTAGTGTGTCAGCATTGATCGCCACCACTCCAGTGAGGGGATGACTCCGAGCCGAGTCTTCCTGACGTCAGCGGGACACGCGTTTGCGAGCTAATTGAAAAGGCGAAGCCAGCGGGTAAGCTGCCCATAAAAACCATATCCTTGAAAAAGATGCGTGTTGCGCTGTAGCAAAAATATGGAAAAGAAAACCCAGTCAAAGGATCCCTAGATGAGCTTCCTCGGAAGCCAATCATCCTTGAAGGAGACTAATTCCGTTTGCTGTTTGTTGGAAAATGAAAGGTTATAAACCATAATTGAGTACACGCAACCATGCGATTACCGTTACACGTTATGATGTCGATTCTGTTGCAAACATATTTATATCTTCATTGTAGATGCCTTAGAGTAGGCATGACCGAGGACGTTCTTTGCGCTAGAGGTGAAGAAAAGGGTTTCCACAGCCCTTTCTTTCTAATTCTATCTGCTAAAGTATAGTTCACTTGAATGGAGGAGATGGAAATTGTACAAAATTAAACTTAAATTGCACGTAGGGTAATGATGCGACTCCCCTTGAAGGACTCTACTGAACAACAAGTTGATGTGGAAATGGAACGTACGTTATTCCGAGTAACAGTAGGACACTTCACAGTGGTGGTCTTTATAGTGGTGAAAAATAGATAACCATTCCTTCTGGAAGGAATAATCCTACGGTACAAAACTAGGTTAGGTGCGTTAGGATGTGGTTTGTCATAACGACTTTCACTTTGCGTACTATTTCTATCCAGCACACATACAAATGTCTAAATTATAGGGAGTTTTCTTTTTGAAAGGATATGCGTACTTCGGTACTATTGCATACTCACTAAAAAGATATGAAAAGGCATTATGCGTAAAAAAATATTCTTATATTGAATTGCCCTTAACCAAAATAATAACTCTGTATGCCGAAACTTATCTTTCGAATTTTTTACTTCATTGCCTAAGCTACTAACAAAACGATACAGTGTTAACTGATCGTTAAATCTCCACTTTTATGTTACTACTAACGAGGGGCTTAAAATAAACCTTATCCGTGGCTACTTTTTACCATTTAACTACTTTCCTAATGTTATATTGACACAATCTCATGGCTGCACTATCCGGGCCGTGTGTTTAAAAATGTTTCGGTCTTAAAAGTGTTGTAAAATATCGCCGCTTATATCGTCAAACCGGTTAACGTTCCAAGGGGTGACTGCTTCAAAGCAGTCGACCACCGGCAATATTTAACAGCGCCATTTTATACTACCAAAATTCCCTTTATTTATTGCCTCGCTGTTGACGTGTATTCCAAGAATAATACTGTTAATGTCTCATTCTAAGTTACTTTTTCTGTTAGTTACATTCTTTTAAATTGTGTGATTAAAAGTAATACGTTGCAATGCATGCATGTTTTAAAATTCTACTATTTTTCTTTAATCCCTGTTCGGTAAATCAAAAATCCGTTATTATTCAAAAAGTGTTAATAAAAATGTTCGACAACTTCGTAGAGCAGCTACCAACAAGCCCCCTTTCCGATTGATACCGCGAATGTCCCGGGCTTTCATTTCGTTTTCAACTCCTTCCTTTGAGGTTTGTTTCACCGGTTTCTTGTGCGCAAAATCTTTATATTGCTTTTTTTTATAACTCATGTTTTAGTTCATCTTCTGTCTTTCTCGGTACCTCTTTTAATTTTCCATCTCGCTTCCACTTTATTGCATCTCTTTCCTTTTTATCTTTTCCGTTCGTTTATATTAGTTTCATCTTATCTCCCTTCATCTTGCTGCTGGCTTCTCTCCACCAATATCGACGACTCACTCCTTTCCCTATCAGCCGATACACATCTCTTTATCGATCGCTCCGTCTCCCTCTCGCGTTCACCTTCGGCACGCGGATGCGTACTCCCTCTTGCCATCTAGCTGCGATGGGCTACGAAGGCTCCTTAGGACTTTCGGCCAATTGATGCTGGGGATGCTGTGAGTGTTGTTTTTTTGGTTTTGCTCGCCGTTCGCCAATGTGGTCGTCAGCTCGCGCCGTTATCCTCCTCTATATAAATGAGAAAACAATTTTGCCACCGCAAGTATTTCACTGGTGTTCCTAACCGCAGCAACGTTGCGGAAGCTCTGAAGCCTGATCGTTCGTCTGTCGAACATCTCGTGGTCGCAGTTTTGGGTAGGATTTTATTCAAATTTTTCAAAAGTGTGCCTCGTTGGCAATTCCCATCGTGTGTGGCCGTGCATCGCAGAGAGGTGCAGTTAAAGGGAAAACATTGCTCGCTCCTGCCCACCAGTGACGTAAAACTCGTGCACTTCAAACCAACGGCGCAACGTCAGGAGCCGATCTTACCGAGGATTAGCAACGTCAGGCTTGGATTTCGACCACGCTGCTCCATCGTATGGAAAGTATCAAGGTAAACAATATCATTTACACACGCGACCACGCGATCATGCGATGGTCAATTTCCGATACGTTCCCGCGAGGACTTGTGCAAACTCTGATTCAATAACCTTCTTACCGTGCTATTAGCCGCAAGCCAGTTGCGCGCGTTCGATTCTAGAGTATCGTACGATCGAAACCTTCAAACATACAATTATCAGTTAAACTACAACTAGAGAGAACATTAGAAGTGCCATTGTGACATGCTGGTTGAAACTCTTATTTCTGTCGCAATTTGTTTGTGATAGTTCGGGAAAAAATCGAACAAACTCTGCTACTACCATTTGAGCAACTTGCCCACAGCCACAAGTTAAACCCAGATAAGTAGCTGGCGTAATTATTTGCTTGACGCTTGTTATTGAAACTTTGTTCGATTTGAATTTGGATCTTTCGGTTAACTGTGCCCATTATTACCCAAATTAATACGGTTTTTAGTAAGTTTTGCTATAGTTATTTTACACTTGCTAATTTAAAAATAATTTTCTTGAATTAATCCAATTTAAGTAATACAAGAAAGCATTTAAACATGTTTAAAAAGAGGAAATAATGCTTTGATTTCAAGGAGTATTTTACAGTTTTAAATCGGAAGTGATGAACCGCCAAAGTAGAATTTTTTCTTTGAAAGATTGGTAGTGCTTGATTTGAGTGAATAATATTTTATTAATTTTCACACTTTTGGAAGTTCGTACTTTCTTCTGTTAGTTTTCCCTGTTAGATAACATAAGATTATCTCGTCTCGTCAATCAAGACATAGCTGCAACTTCTTCATTGATGATAGTAAGCTACAAATAAGATGGTAATTATTGTAATGGAAAGTTTTCTATTTCGCATCGACTTGAACCGGGAAACAATAAATAATCCAATGTGCGCCAAGTATTTACCGGCGTTGAATGGAAAGTAGATGGATGGATGGATGGATAGATCGATCGTTGTTTGCCGTTGACAGGGGTTTAGATTCGCATTGTCATGCATTAGTCGCGCTTCGCTCGAAGAACCTGTTGCCGTACCGCCGGCACTCTAGAACAGCTCGACGGCGAATGCAACGTTTTCCGGATGAGCGACAAATCGACGGACCGGTTATTTGTGCCCTTTTGTTGGCCGTTTGCTCCCGCTCCACCGTGCGACGAATAGGCAGGAGATGGGGGGAAATACATCTTACGATTTGTAAAGACATAATCGAAGAAATGGATGTAAGTTTTATTTCCCGACTATTCTAACCGTTTTGCAGTGACGGAATGAGCAGACGACCAGGTGAGCTTACGTCACGTGAATACTATAATCTGTTACTGAAGCGTCAATGGAAAATTGATTGTTATGAATGGATGCATTATTAATGAATTTGTTTTTATTCCAAACTAAACGTATCCAGGGCATAACCTATTTTACTTGCTTATAAAAGAGTTTCTCTTCCTTTTTGTTTTGAAGTAGTTATTCTACTCAGGTAGAAATGTAATTTCAAATTTGTGAGTGGAAATTCAACGATTCACTTCAGACAAATTAACTGAGGAACAATTGGTGGACGTATGATTCTTTTATATTTTTATTTATTTCTAACAAAATTATCCCCTGAGTAATCAAAATGACTTCCATTAAGTGTTCATTTGCGACAGATTTCTAACCCACTGTTCCAAAGCTGTTGTAGCCTCGCTTCTGTGTTGATGTACTAAATTGTACTAAAACTAAGATAGTCGCCTAAAAACCAAAAATTGCGCTCAACTTCTGCCGTTGGCGGTGGACACAACATGTGGACTGCACTGTTTCGCTACACAGCGCACTTAATTCAATTACCCAATGATCCTCTTGCTCTGGTATTTGTGAGCATATCCATTAGGGACCGTGCCGACAGACAGACGGTCCATCTATTCCAAAATAAGTCACTTGCTCGCCGTATCGTGAGACCTTTTCTACCGCTAACCTACGTGAGCTTTGCCAGTCGATATAGCAGCGACACAGCTCGCCGGAACCAGTGGCTCCCCGGGAGTATCGAAGGATCGTTTTCAAGCTTTTTCACAAAGTCCTCGGTTTTTTATACCAGTAGCTTCCGTTTTTGCTCGCCATAAGTGTACGCGATCGGAGTGCTGTTTAAATGTGCCAACCCTGGCGGAACAGGAACCCGTGACCGAATTTCGAAATCGAAAACGCGCAGCCAACCCTCAGTAGATCGCAGTAATTCCATCTTCCTGGGCCAACGATTACGGCACGATCCGGGTGATCGCTGGCGCAATTGCTCTTGCGGTCGCTGTTCGTAGCCGTTTTTGGGCGGTACCGACCGAGGAAAAGTGATTTGTTTGTCGGGTAGTCGGAATTGCTTTGGCGTACCAGAGCAGTGGAAGTGTTAATCAAACGGTGGCAGGGGCCTTTTACGGGCCATTTCTACCATTTCGCTAGGTCGAGCACGGTTCTAGTGCAGTTTGGTAATCTGGAACTAAACGTCGACAGGGACCGAAAATGGAAGCTCACATCCGGTCGTCAAGGGAAAAGCTACCAGTGGCCAGGGAGGCAGTGTTTTGCAAAACATGAGTCCGCCTGTGATGGGATCCGCTTCTGAACGAGGCACGGATGCTGCGGCACGTTCGCTCGATGCTGGGTGTGATGGAATTACGCGCGGGCGTACAGAAATTGTTCAACCGTAGTCTAAAGATCCAAAACCCCGAAAACATCCGTTGGCAAAAGCGTGCCAGCAAATTTCACGACTGTCTGCCTGTGAGGAAAAAGTGCACTTCCGGTGGAAATAGCGCTCGATCGCGTGTGTCTGTTACGGGTCCCAGTTGTCTGGAGCCATCGGTGATAAAGTGATCGCGATTACTAATTTGCGACTATTGAGTGTTATTTTTTCCTTCCTTCGTGGGGTCTATCACACCGACAAAGGCAATCCGCGTGCGTGAGAGTCTTTGTGTCTGACAGTGTGTCCGTTGCTATTGACCATCGGCCTTCCATACACTAATACCCGCCCAAAGCAAGCGTTAGTACAAGCGACGGACCGGAAGATCTGCCGCATTAAGGTGACCACCGGAATATCGCTGCACGGCTGTCGTAGTAACTGCATGTACCGTAGAGAATC
Organism: Anopheles sinensis; assembly: GCA_000441895.2. NCBI lineage: Eukaryota > Metazoa > Arthropoda > Insecta > Diptera > Culicidae > Anopheles > Anopheles sinensis. The sequence goes on along the minus strand of KE525337.1, from coordinate 662,419 downwards.
GAGACTGCTACTATCAATAGTAAAAGTGAGTATATCATGCAAGGTTAACGTCAGGTTCTGGATGTTCTTAGTGCACCAGATGTACTAAACATTTTCTAATTCGCAACACTGTTGAAACCAAAATATTCTGAATCGTGAAGAATGTTCTAGAATTTTCTAGAAAAAATGGTTTTATCAATTATTTTCTACGAAGTATCCAAATTAAAACTTTGATTTTCGATCTTCGTTTTGGTACTGTAATAAAATTTAATGCATTATTATTTCAAATGATGCTGAATGATTTTCTAACTACTGAATGTTATTTTATTCTATCCTTATGTGAGTTATATATACAGCTCAAAATTAATACTTGTTTATGTGTTTAAATCTAACGTTTTGAACAGCATAGACTATGTGCAAGCTATTTTGTATATAATAATTTTGTATAAATTAACACGTTGACTGTCAAGCGTTTTGCACCCTTTTTAGTACAGGTGTTTTTGATAAAATTGGTTAAAAAAATATATTAAACCAACGGTTTTCGAAAGTGAAGCAAAGACCAAGTATCCCAAAAAGTTAGTTTGTATAATAACTTTAACTTTTAGTTGCATTTTTATTTATTTATAGGACAAAACCTTATTAGAACTAGAAACTGCTGGCTATCAAAAATGATATTCGATAATTGGATAATACGGTCTCATGCGGCGTAATGAAGCATTCACCTAAAATAGATCATGGTTACAGCCTCAAACATATATGAACGGTGATTTAAAGAGAAACACGTGTGTGCTTTGATTGAGAATCGAATCCAAATTTGGAAATTATGCTAGCAATTTGGATAATTTTCTACACGTGGTTGGCCAAAATCGGATTGCCAAATTATTAACAACCAATCTAGTCTTACAACGTTGGAAAGAACGTCACATGTTGCTTGAGGAAATAAACAATGCTATTAAGTTTCGCTAAAACGTAGCGTAATTTCACGTGTTGCGATGAATAGCTGATTTAGCTGACGCAGTGTACAGTAAGGGTGATCTAAACGGAAATGAACAGATAGACCATTAACCAAAAGGCACAATCTTGGGGAAATACCCTTACCTATTTACCTGTGCATAATACTTATTTAATGGGCTATCGGTGAAAACTTCATAGTTGTTAGTGATCCCTATCCAGTCGACTAGCTATGCAATTAACTTTTAAGCCCCATCATCGCACGTAATCACGACGTCCGCTAGAACAGCTACTTCTACTTCCAATCTCTTTACTACTATCGGAATTTTACAGTGAGTCACTTGTACAGCACGACTCACTGGAGGTCGTAGAAGGTTGTGGGAAAATGACTTCCAGAAGTCATCGTAGTGCGGTTCCATCCGGAGTAGGTGGCGTTACAGGTGCTTTTTCATCGAATTCTAAAAATAACTTCGTCGTCGACGTCACGATGGCTGACATAAAATGCTTTCAGGTCTTGGGTGTTTTTGAGCCGGTAAATTGATTCGTTCTCCAAACTCGGTCCTTTTGGTGTTTGTTGCTCACCAATGTTCAACTATTTTGACTTGAATGCACTTTTGCACATGCATGCAACTCGACTCCTGTCTGGCCGCGATCGAAACCCCCGGGTGCCACCGAACTGCAGCTATTCCGCCAACCCTTCCCCGATCGACCCGATCGCCGATCGTGGACCGATCATGTTTCCCAACTTCGCAGCCTGTACGCTTCAAAACGGCGCACCAAATGGTGGGCTACCAGAAAAGAAAGGGCCTGCAGGCTGCGCTACGGGCTAGTAATTGCATCAGACTCGATAAAATGAGCAATTTGATCATTATCATCAATTAGCCTAGTGTGTAAACAGTGCGCTAGATTGTTCTACCGCACGGGGAAGGCCAACGCGTAAACGCTTCGCGGATGATGGAACTAGTGGCCACTGTGTCGTGTGCCGATCGGTGGCACCTTGCAGTAATTTGCTTCTCACAAACGCTGTCGGAAACGATTAGTAGCTAGAATTCCAATGCAGACAATTTCCACCACTCGACCTACGTCTTTGGAAGGCTATTCGAGGCTTAACACTTATAAAACCGTGTTTTAGCTCTCTATATGGTTTAGTACAGGACCCCATACCATCGAATACCAATGTCGCTTGCTGATTTGCTCCTGATATCGAAAACTTCCAGGGAAGAAAAATCAAAGATATTTGAAATCCAGCTCACTGATTTTTCATAAAATTTCAGACAAGTATCCAGCATCCCAATATTGGGGAAATTGTGACGAATTATTTTTGTACATCATTTCGCACACTTTTACTCTTTTGAATAATTATTATCAAAGCTTCTTCTTCTTTTTGGCGTAACGACCTCTTGGTCATTCTTGCCTCCTGAAGGGCTTACAAGACTTACTCCCTTATGTACGTGGATAGTCACTCTTCTCGTACAAGGGAGGACCCAGGCCCGGTCTCGGATGGGATTCGAACCCATGCCATCGAGGTCATGAGCCAATTTTTTAACCGGCGCTACCGCTCGGCTGTCGCAGACCCCCAATCAACTCAAAGCTTATGAGGACATTAATGGGTAAGATGGGTTGATGATTCACAATAAAAGATTTAAACAAAATTTATAACATTTAAATTAACAGTTTGCATATTAGATTGTTTAATTTATGGTTGAATTATGATGAATCATTTGATTAATCCGGATTAGCACAAACTATTCCGATCTTTTCCGGCTCATGTTCTTGTAATCTCTTGTTAAAAATTAAATGCTTTTAAAGAACCCTTCAAATACCTTCATTGGTGGTATTGGTGCTTTTCTGGCCATCCTTGCTTATAAAATAAAAACCCAACAAAAAATTACCCAACTCGGAAATTTTATGGGACAGTGTTGTCATAAAGTATTAAAAAATAAAGTAATATTGTTTATCGCTATTGGGTTTAAAACTGACCTAAAAAAATAACAAGGTTTATGCTGTTGCAGATCTGCAGAAGATCTTCTTTTACGTTAAGTTTATGTTGATCTTTAAATCTTTCCTGTTGGTTTGAATGATCGAGCCGGGGACGTTCACGCAGCAAACGTTCATTCCATCGCTCGTTCATCCATCTGCACGCAATAGATGGCACAGCATGTGCGCGAAGTCCGCGTCATCTTCATCTCGCTCCGATGTCCAGAGTGCATCGGGGTGCAACGAGATAGCAGTGCAAGTGCACTTGCCTCTCTGCCGCACTGGTAGTGGTGTGACGGTGGCCCTGTCCACACTGTCCACAGTAACAGTATGCGACATCGTACGGAAAGAAAGAAAGAAAGTGCAGGGTGAAATGCAGCATTTCCCCTTTCCTCACACATACACACTCCCAGGTCGGTATGTGTGCGGCCATTGCAGGTGCATAATGCTGGCCGAGGTGTGCGTGCCTGTCTTACTCTTTTCCCTGCGAGTGATCGTCTGCGCTGCACTGTGCAAGACGCGGCCATTCCACCGACGGCACAGTGTTCCTCGCAAGCATCGGTGCAACAGGTTCAATCGGTGTTACCTGAGCAATCGGGTTGACTTGCTTTCTTACTCCTCACCCAAATCCCAATCGCGGAGTTCAGTGTGTGCATTGTGTGCATCCGATTAAAATCCGCGCAAGTGCAGGTGCGTAAAAGATGGTGTGGTGTTGAATGGTTTGGTTTTGCTGCCCTTATTATCTGGTCCTGCAATCATAGCGCTTCCGGAAGATAGAGAGAGTGGGACTTTTGGGCAACTGCCGTTGACAGGCAGCTTTCTCGTGTGTCGGATGCAATTTCCCACCGGTGAAGGTGCATTTTCGTTTGCCAAAGTGCGTACCATGTGCGGCGCATCGGGGCCATCGCCATCTCTTCCGTGCGAAAAATGGACCCGAACCGACCACCGAGATTCACCGAGATGGAAATCGAGTGAGAGTGTATCCCCAGGGGAAAAGCGACCAGGGGAAAACAACGTCAGAGGAAAAGTTTCCCGAGCGGGCCACAGTCGGTACCTTGCCTTTGGCACCACAATTGTGCATCGTCGGGAGGCTGCGCTGAAGACGTTCATCTAGGAGCGGCGCCGCTGCTTGGGTCATTCGAGAGCCGCACCGGCTGATTCATCTCGGTGAGAAGGCACGAAGCGAAACTCCGTCGGACGGATAGAGAAAGGCAAAGTGGGTGAAAGGGAGCGAAGAAAAACAACAGAGATAGGACGACGAACGGATACCGGAGCACTCACGAGTGTCGCACGGGCATGCAGGGAAAACGCGATCGTGCGCGTGTTCGCGAGGCGGCGAGCTCGGGCGGTATAAGTTGAGAAAAGATAAACCCGCCCTCAGTTGTATCTGAGAAGTCTACCGCGGTAGGACACGAATCCGACCGACTTTAAAACTGTGTCTGGAACGATAAGAGCAAGCAGCGTACATACGCCGAGACCCTTCTTCAAAAACCCTTTTCGCAGCGACGGGCATCAACACAACAACCCTGCTTCACGCGTGTGTCGCCAGTTGTCACTTTTTAACGTTGTGTGTGTTTTTTTCCCTCCGGAAAAGCGCGCGTCGCAAAGACTGCAGCACGGGATCAGTCGCTGGTGACGGAAAATCGCACCGCCACCGTGATTGCAAGGCGCACTAATTCGCGCACGGATCGCACGTACGATCTTTTAGTACCCGCAACTTACAGTGAAACACACGCACCAACCGTGCGCCGGTGTGGGTGTGACTGCCGTTTGGGTGTGTGTTGGCCGATCTTGCCTGCAGCAGCATCAGCAGCATTTACAACCTCTCGGTGCCTCTCGCGGTGCCGCATGCGTGTGAAGATCCGGTGCATCCGGAAAAACCGTTTTTACTTTTGCCTCCCAAATCGCCATTGTGCCGGTGCCTCAAAGTGTGTGAGTGTTCCTGTGTGTGTATGTGGTTTTGTGATTTTCCGGCAGTTTGTTTAATTTGCGAAAAATCGTTCTAACGACGTGTCTGGAGTTTCGGTTTACCATTACATTTTGGTTTTGCTTCATGTTATTTGGTTTTCCTTCCCTTCGTGTCGTTCGCTGGTAGGGACGGAATTGCGTCTCGATCTCGAGCCGACCGATCGCGCGGTGCAATTTTCATACGCCTCGACCCAAAGCAAACAGGGCAGATACATAATTTAAAAAATACACACAACACCAAAGCCGGCAAAACGAAATTAAATTAAAAGGAAAAAAGAAGGGGAATAAAAACAAAAATACATATTCCGTATCCACATCCGCCCTGGCGGCGTCTGCGGCGTTTGGTTTGTCTAACCTTCTACAAAGTGCAAAAATCGTGCCCGCTCCCGAAAGCGTGTTGCAAACTGGTTCTGTTTACACTAAAGCCACCAGTCTTCTTAACCTACCAGCCCTTCCCCGACCCGGGAAGCCACTGCCTGGCCGCTCGGTTACCACGTTTCGGCGGGAACGGAGATTAAAGTGTGGCGCGCCGTGTGGTTAAATAGCGCTCTCATAACAAACCGTTAACGGCTTCGCGATAAAGTAGCGTCGAGAGTAGCGCCTGGTGGAGCCCCGGGACTGCGCCCTAGGAACGCTCTTGCTGCCTGCGTTTGTTTCTTTTCGCGCAAAATCGGTCGTCCATTGATTAATTCAGTTGGTAGAGGAAGCGAAACAAGAGTGCCGTGTGTGAACCGGTTGTGTCCGTGTATCCAAAGGAAGCCCCAAGCAAAAAAGGGTGTCTTAAAACATTAACCATCAACCATCAGTGGACAAGGGGGACGGTAAAGGAACGGTAGGATCGATCCTGCCAGGAGAACCCGAGGAGGAAAAGCATTTCGTTGGCGTTACCGTGATTATCTCGTATGAGACAGAGGCAAAGAGAGCTTGTAGAACCTAGACAAAACAAAAGGTAACTGGGGTGTTAATCCTTCTGCTTTCACTATGTTTACCAAACCAAAGTCGCACTTTTCCGAAACGATCTTCTAGACCAGGGGTCGGCAAAGTACGGCCCGCCGAATGAGCTTATCCGGCCCGTAACAACAATTTCAAAAACCCATCTCAATTCCTGCTGGATTTGTTCACGATAATACACTTGTTTTTCACTCAAAAATGAAGCTTGGAATTGTTGTGCTCGACTTTCTCGTATACTTTTGTGATAGACTACTTCTATCGTATTTGAATTTTTGATAATTCTAAAACTTTCTAGTCTCGCGAATCCTATCCAAAATCCAACGGCAATAACTTGTTTACTTTGAATCCCAAACAGCTACATTTGAGGAATACAATGTTTGACCCCATCACGAAATAAGAAATTATTTTAATGTTTGTAATTGCTATGTGTACGCCAGTAAAACCAATGTATTGCAATATTAAATTAGTGGCGTATTTTCAAGTACAATTTAAAAAAATATAACATTAAAATAAACCTATATTTTTCCGTTGATAATTTTCACAATTCAATGCAAATAGTTATCAACAAGTTTAAAAAAGTGTGATGATAAAATTTGATATGTTTTATCTTGTACTACTTATTTAAGTAACTTTACTATTTAGAAAGTTGAAACTCCATCTGAAAGGGTTAAATATTACTCGCGTTTATGAAGCATTAACTCATCATTTAAGGTATTCGGCCCACGCTGTTGGGTTCTTTTTCATCATCTGGCCCCTTTTGTATGCCGACCTCTGTTCTAGACAGACGGATCGCAGATAAACATAGACAGTATGATTTTGGGAAGGGACCTAACGCTTCTTTTGTAAGCAGGTAAACATGCAATTCATTCATCAGCATTTTTATACTACACATGCCTTAGTTTGTTATCTTTGGATAAACGGCTTCTTCTTCTTCTTATGTGGCACAGCATCCCCTAGTGGGACAAAGCCTCTCTCCGTAGAGATTTACTGTGACCGAAAGACGGTAATATCATAAGATCGTTGGTCAGCCGTTCGTAATATCAGGGGGAAGCCAGGCTCGGGATTCGATCCCACACCTATGGCGTGGTGTTTTCTTGCGCTACCGTTGCACCATAGGTACTTATGTAGTTGTAGACTATAAAAGAGTTAAAAACCCTTTGGGAAACCTAGTTTTTACTTAGTTTTCGAAAACCGTTGTTTCATTCAATTTTCAACAAAAACGATTGTACTAAAAATCTGTAATAAAACAACGTGGCAGCAACGTGCTAAAGGTAGACAAACATCAAGACCCCCAAAAGAGTACACGGAAAAATAAAAAGCAACATAAGCAGGGAAATGAGATATCAAAACGAATTCGAAGATGGCACTAATACAAGGCACAAAAATGAAATAAATAAAGTGTGTCAAAAAAGCCAAAATTAAAAAGAGAATGAAAAACCAAAATTCACTTGCAAAGACCAACTGTTGCATTTGGCAGACGTTTGGAAAATGTATGCTGATGCAAAGGCAACCCACTATTGCCGCTGTTTCGTGGAAGTTTGCAGCGAAACGCACCAAGGAAGCGATCATGTGTGAGATCACATAGAGATATTAACGCACCAACGAGTCTCTAACCGAGCGCACCCGCGCTCGACCGTCGGTGTGTGTGCGATCATTTGGCGGGTGATCTTAATCGCGACCAAGCCAACGGACAGGAAATAAAGTGTCGTACGGTCGCCTCCCAGCCCCCGCGCCTCCGGCGATGCGATTTAACCCGCCCTTCCGCCAGCGCTATCGCGAAAACTCGCGAGGAGGGGAAAAAGATACGATGCAAACCGGCGCAATCGAATGGGAAGCAACGGTCGGGCCATCAGTTCGGGCGCCTCCCGGTTTCTCGTATAGCAAATGCCGTCTGTGTCGGTTTCTTGGTGGCTTTCCCTCGTATACCACGCCGTGCCATATTGCGGCATGCACGCATTCACATGCGAAGGTTCGATACAGGGTGACTGCGCGATATCCGCGATCGGTTAATCGGTATCTCCATCATTGTCCTCGAAGTCGTCGTCGGTGGTCATTATCGGTGGAGGAGACCTTTAATAGCAGTTAGTAGGCAAAGGTGAAATAGTTCCATAGGCTCGGGGATTGTGTGTGAATCCTTCCTCATTGCCTTATATCCATGGAACCGTATGACTTATGTCCATGGAATTTTCAATTCGATCGTAGTTAACTTTCTGATGATCTTCAGACTTTCAGTGAATCTCAGCTAAATTCTACGATTTCTTTGTTTATTAGTTTGTATTACGTATTCAATTGTGATCTTTATGTCCTAAGTCTCCTTCTGAGGTATGTTATTTTGGATCTTAAGGTCCTTTGTGGCAGCTAAAGCTTTTCACTTTCACCGATTTTGGCTGCGACATTTCTGACAGCTACGAAAGCAAGGTATCACGAGACATTGCTCGGGGATTTTCGAACATAATAGCATCGGAATGCACTAAATGCATGCTTTACTTTTACTTTCGCATCCTTTGTCCGCCTACCCCTCCCCTCGGGTGTCTATTGCTCGAAACAAACCAACTACTTTCGTTGGTAGTCGCACGACGCACTAACACTATCCGGGTCGGCAGCAGTCTCCTGCCCCCTTCGCTTACGCACCACACAGAGAGTCAGGCCTTTGGCTGGGCAGATTGTGGGGATGGACTGACGTGGGGGACGCCGGGGCGCGATCGTCGCTTAAATCGTGTCGATCTGACGTAACACCCTAAGCCCACTTTCATCAAACACACTACCACGCGAAAGGGTGCACCCGAACACGCCGTGCTCGTCATATGACGATCGGGCCTAATGTTGACGATGGTGATCGCGATGATGGCGCGATGATAATAGTTGGCGGTGTCGGGCGCGGGGACACATGTCGAGACCCAACATCACTCTGCGACACTCGACTGGCTCGCCCCGACTCGGCCGACACACTAACACACCCCACGTACCGGTTTCGAGCAGTCTCCAAGTCCAAGCCACGACTTCAAAAACTTTGCGCGCAGGTTTCGGCATCTGTGGAGTCGAACGTTTTTTGGAAGGTCAGAAGAGTTTTTGAGCTGCAGTCCACGGTTGCAATCGTGCAAGTGGAAAAGATAAAAAATTAAATACACATGCGCACATACGCAGGTTGCAGTGCACTGCGAGTGCAGCAAGAATTTTCGAGCAATCGGTGCTGGAGAAAAGGGGCACGTCTAATTGCAACAACGCGGCTCAGTGGCGCAAGTTACCCTGGGGTAACCATAAACGTCCGTACCGCGCACACACATGGAAAACCCTCCCCAAATTGATCTCCACTAGAGATCACTTAGTTGCATCGATCTCGGACCTCGTGGGGAATATGGTGGACGGTACCCGGTACTCGGCTGTCCTGTGGTGTCATCGCGAAAAGGACGCGCGTTAATGGCGTAGGAAAGGGGCAGGGAGCTGCTAGCGGTGTGTTTACGTCATTCGCGCCTTTCCAGTGGATACCATGGTTTTTTTCGCTTCTGGTTTTAATTTCTTTGCTTTTTCCTCCTGCACCGTACCCGATTTCGCCAAGTGGACCAGTTCTCGGAGCTCGCGGTCTCCGTAAGTGTTGGAATGGTTCACATTCTTTTTCAATTAAGGAGGCAACAAAATGAATGAAGAAGAAAAAAGGGAAAAAGAAAGACGGCATGTACTCAACTAAGAATGATTAACAGCGGCAGCTCCAGTGGCGATGGCAGCCGCCTCGAACATTAACGCTCTGCTCGGGGAGCACACGAGTTAAACAGAAAAAAGTATACAAAATAATTATCAAGAAACTGACAAGGCGCAACGTTTGGACAGATGTGTTCCTGCCATCAGCAGCCTCACCGACTGAGCCAGTAGTGGCAGTGTGTGTGCGCTCGATGCTCGTTTGACGAGTTTAGCGTTAGCCATACCTAGATGCAGATCAGGTTAGGCTTGCCTTACAGACTACACAGGCTCTCTGTTAGACATATTGGCGACTCCTGCGTTAGATGATCTTTTACCCCCATCCAAGCTCCAAGATGAGAGTTCAATTCGTACGTGAACATAATATTGCTTACTGTAGCGTGTTCGCAGGGTAGACGCTACAGGTTGTTAGGAATATTAAAACGCAGATAAGATAGAGTAGTTTATGCTTAGTCTTATGATTCAGTCTGATTTGTTTATGGAACCATCTGTCTTGAATACTAAGCATTTTCAGACTACTCCGCATTTCGTCAATCGTTTTCTGGATTTAGTATTTTCGTTTCCTCATGCTGTGTTCGTGTTCAGAATACAATAGACTCTCATAGTCCCCAAAAAACCATGAGGTAATGGGATAAATTTGCAATGGCTGAATCATATCGCCTCAAAGCCCGGAACATAACTGTACAGATGTCACCGGAGTTTGTTTGTTGGTGAAAGATCAAAGACCAGACACGCTTGGATGACCCAAAGTGCCGGTGGGGAAAGCAAAAGTTGGCCACAGCGTCGTGACGGACGTGGTGTGTACTACTGTATGAGGAACAGTCCCTGAATCGTTTCATGGAATGCTGCAAACCGTGTACGCATTGTTTCGTGACAATACCGTGGCCACGGTGTTGCGCCTTGACAGTGACTGACAGTCCGGTCCTCAGATCTCGGCAAACCGACAGGCACAAAATATCGAATAATTAGCCATTCCCGACAACCTCGGGACCAAAAATACATATCTGCACGGATGCCCTTTCTGCTTTTCGCGCTTCCTCTGTCAACTTCCAAGAGACACACGAAGAACTTTGCATTTTTTAGCGAAGTGTAGACGGCACAGATGTCGGTCGCCGAATGCTCTGGAGAACCCTCTACCTCTTTTCTTCCTAATAATATGTTTGGCTGACTTGGGCTTGTTAACGTCGATGGTGGATCCCGATCCCGGACCGCATTCCCAAGGAATGGCGAAGCCGTTCGCCTCTTGCGTTGGCTTCGGTGACTTTATGCTTGTCGACATAACAGTGACAGTTTGTTTTTCCGCCGAATTGGGGACAGTCGCGCCGTGTCGGGCCATCGCTTTGATGCTCGCGTGAGCGACAATTCGGTCAACATTCTTCGATCCGGGTCCGGCGCCAGTTGGAAAAAGGGTGGAAGATTGGCATCGGCATTGTTGGCTGCCCGTGTTGGGTTCGTTCTTCGGCGCCAATTTTATCCCATCCAAACAATGGCCCCGCAAAACCCTGCTCAAGGCCAGACGCAAACACGTGTCGGTAACCCTTGCAGGCCAAGAAAAAAGGGCCTTCGAAAGTGAAACGCGTAACGCAGGTCCATTCTCCGGCACAAAGGTTACGAATCGTGTCTGGGTCGTAACACTTAGCCGCGCTTATCCCCCGAACCTCGTGAAGACGTGCTCAAGGGAAGATTCCCGTGCTATCGGAAGCCTACCTCACGCCCAGTAACGGGTCTATCCTCGTGCCCGACTGAACCGCGATCTTGCGCCAAATGCGTATGTGGAGCCTTTTGCGCAATCGGTCACGGAAAGTGTTTCCGATACGGACGTCGACACGTTTCCCACCAACCGGCACTGGGCATTGATGCCTAGCGCCTGGCCATATTATTCAATGGCACACCGTGTCGCGAACAGGAACATGAGACATAGTACACTTTATTTGTCATGTGTCAATCACACGTGTCTGATTTTTTGCGATGAGTTCACCTCTCAAGAAAATCGAGCATTCTCTACTCAATTTATCGACGAAGTACGCTTCTTAATCAAGAACGCGTCTATATTGAAAAAATCTCTTCGATTCATGCTGCTAATGTTTTTTGTAAGCATAAATGGTCTACCAAAGCTAGCCTGCTATCTATTTTATCCGATCTATAATTTTGCTATTATTGAGGATGTTTAACTAACAGGTTATCTAAATTAAAAATAGGTTATGGTTGTGTAACTTTCTCTTCAATTTCCAAGTATATCTCAATTCTATAACTCTCAAATTCAAAGTCCCTTAATGAGATGAGATAATAAACCCTACGATATTAAAGTACATGAGAAAACGCAACTCGAACCAAGGTTTACCAAGAGCGAAGTCGTAGTCTTGCAGAAGAACCGTAGTACAAGTTAGAAATTGTGAGGAAACATCACTTGTATCCTATGTACGCAACAACTTTACTCAGAATATGTCTATGCACCTTAGGGAGCTAGACCAATTTGTGGTGCTTACGTCTACCAATGCATAAGTCATCGCCAATTGTTTGCATTTATGTTTAAAGCCACTTGGCGTTCTTGGAAAAAACGTAATTCGCCACACTTTAGTCGGCGATGACGTTTCCCGACAATTTCTTATCGCGGCGCCTCTGTTGCCAAATATTGGACCAGGGATATCTTCTTCTACTCGTTCCGGCTCGAGTCACAAGCCCATATGAAGAATTCAAAATTGCTCTTTTTATCAATTGTTATTTTTTTAAGCGTGACATCATGGTTGATGCCAATTTTAAAGCATGCCGTTCGCGTGGTAGACCCCCGAAGGATGAATCGCATTAGTATTAGGAGATCTGAAGAAGTTTCCAAGAATGTATGCAAAAATAGCCTAGACAGGGTGAAACTTTGCTCCGTTGTACTTTCGAATGTTTATTAATTGATCAATTTTAACACTCCTACTTGACTCTTATCGTCCCTTTTAAATTCTCTTCTTTCCTACCTAACCTTTCTACCTTTGTCAGTGAACAAAACAAATGCCCCACGTTTGATTGCCTTTCCATTGTGGAATTGCAATCGTTAACCAGCTGTGGGTTGCGATTGGGAGTAACTGTGACTGTGGTGGAAGTACGGAGAGAGAGAGAGGGACGGTATACCTTTGGCCGCTTGGGGCGATCGATGTCGCCACAAGAATTTGATGCATCCTCAGCACTATGATGTGGTCGTTCCAGGTTGTTGGCTTACTGACCCAACTAAGGCCATTCTCAGCTGGTGGACTCCGGTTACGCTTACACTGGACACATCGTCGCGGAACTTACGCGTTTAAACTTTGATTCAGACTTAGCGCAAATTAGTCACGGGCGGACTCTGCTGACCGGACAGCATGGAAACACTTAAGGTGTTTTCCCGAATACACGGTACGGAACGTTGGGAAGCATCGGGCCTTACCTTGGGTAGGGGGACTCCGATGTTCCAGGAGAAGTCAATAAATTAACACGAAGTTTATCTATGAGCATCTCCGATGAACTGGCTCTGTTGTCCAATTATCGGTTCTTTATTTATAGGAAGTTTTGGGATGGTTTTACATGGTTTACTAAGTGTTTGTGACAATTGTGGAAAATAGTTGACTCGACAAGTTGACGTCAACTCTTGCTTTGATTGGCTAATGAGAATCAGGTGGTCTTTTACGTCCGGGTTGTCTACACTGCACTTTGAGTGTTTTTGCCTCTTGTTTACCAACTAGCCTGTTGGTTAAACCTGCGTATGCTGACCTACTTTGTTAGAGCCTGTTGCTTGTGCAATGAGTTGGGGTGATTCTATCACACCTCCCCTCATAAAAGAATTTCGTAACGTAACGTTTGAAGTGTAGAAATTCTATAGTTTAATAGCTCGGTTTTTATGTACTGTTGTAATTGTTCCTAAATCGTTTTCTATGACTAAATTTGTTCCTTCCATCTGTTTTTTCAATTTGTTCTATAGGTTGTCTATGGTGTTTGTTTAATTTACAAAGTCTACATTTTTCTACGAATTGCTTGATTGTATCTTTCATATTTTCCATGCAAATTCTTTTCTTAGTTTCTTATACATTTTGCATTGACCTAGATGTCCTCCGGTGGGGTGTTATGAGTTTTCTGGCAGAATCTCGGAGATTTCTTCTGGTCTTGTTATAACTTTTTGTTGTTCGTATACTAGTATTTTCGTCTCTTTAAGCGCTTCATTGGCTGCCTTTTTCACTACCTCAGTAGGAATTTTCTTGAATATATCTTGGCCTTTAGATATAGCTAGCATTTTTATATTTTTGTTTTTCGCGATTTCTTCTAATTGCTTGAAAAATTGCACTAATGCACAGATTTCAGCCCTGAACCGGATATCTTCTACTTATAGAAGTTCCTTATTGCTTCTTTTTAGGAAGTATTCTTTTATTTTCAGAATTTCTTTTGTGCGCTTTTTGTTTTTTTATGCATGCTCTGATTTCATACGTATTTTCGTTCTCCTTCATCGCTAGCTCTAGTTTTGGTAAATCCATTATTTCTTCAAAGGATAAAGCATTAAACATTTTGAGGTGATCAATCTCTAGTTTGTCTTTGCCATTGTTTTCGATTTTTCTTGGCTTGCCGTTTTTCTGGTTATTACGTTAACGTTTTTTATTCATCTGATGTTATTTGAATTTGACTGATTACCTTTTGTTTAACGGTATCTGTCCTCTTGGTATCCGTTGTTGCTCCTATGCTGTTGGTAATTGGTTCTACTAGCATAGAAAACATTGGTGCGTTCTACGCTTTCAATGGTGTCTTCATTTTCTGAGCCAACTTGGATCGCTATTGCTAAGTTTTCGCATTTTGAAAACTTAACGGTATTTCTGGTGTCTTCATTTTTAGCACCATTTACCAAAGCTTGAATTCCCGCTTTGTTTGCTAAAGTCTTCGCTACATCTTGTGGGACTTTGTTTTCCACGTATGCTAATTCGAGCTTTGCGCTTAATTTTTCTATCTCATCTGCAAAACTATCAAAGTCTTTCTTTTGTTTCATTATTGTTAGCTTGGCAATAACGGTTTGTGGTTCTGTTTTAATTGAGAATTTCTGTTTTAGGCTGTCAATGATAGCGTCGATGGTTGTCGGAACCGCTGTAAATACTTGACTTGCCTTTCCTTCGAATCTAGACAGAATTACTTGGATCAATACGATTCGATTTGCATCAGAGACAAGGTCTTTGCATGCTGTCAATGCCCTTATCACGTTACCTAACGATTCGGCGTTACCATCGTACTTAGGCACGAGGTTGGTGACAACATTTAGCGTGTCTGTTAGTGTCGCCATTCTTATTTTTTTGTATCTTTTAAGAAGATTTATAATACAGCGTGCTATTGTTTTGAATTGCACGTGTTGTGGCTTTGACAAATGGAGATTGATCAGCTTTGTAATTTTTGTTATTAAATTCCTTGACCCTAACTTTCTTATTTCGTCTAGCGGTTGCATCATTTTCCATGAAACATTTTTTTTACTTAGCTTTTGGTGCTACAGGTGTTAACGACTGCTACTGCTGGTAACGTCATCGCTCCTCGTTTCTGCTGACGGCTGCTACTGTTCTAGGCTGCTCGAGTGTGCGCTGCTTCAGACCTGCGCTGCCTCAGTTTCGCTGCGTCTCCA
>KE525337.1:633731-647272 GCA_000441895.2 Anopheles sinensis | reverse complement strand
TCCGATGTTCCAGGAGAAGTCAATAATTAACACGAAGTTTATCTATGAGCATCTCCGATGAACTGGCTCTGTTGTCCAATTATCGGTTCTTTATTTATAGGAAGTTTTTGGGATGGTTTTACATGGTTTACTAAGTGTTTGTGACAATTGTGGAAAATAGTTGACTCGACAAGTTGACGTCAACTCTTGCTTTGATTGGCTAATGAGAATCAGGTGGTCTTTTACGTCCGGGTTGTCTACACTGCACTTTGAGTGTTTTTGCCTCTTGTTTACCAACTAGCCTGTTGGTTAAACCTGCGTATGCTGACCTACTTTGTTAGAGCCTGTTGCTTGTGCAATGAGTTGGGGTGATTCTATCACATGACCCTATCGCAGATCGCCTACACCGAGTCCTTTCTCCCGCCCGCTTGCGCTCGGCTTATGTTTTATGCTCCACACGCAGGTTTCTGGCCGCATCGTTCGTTCGTTCGTTCGCCCCTGCCGATGCAGCACTTTAATCAACACTTTGACATTTAAATTGTCCGCATTCCTTTCGGCACACGAATTTAAATACAATGCTCCAGCCAGCTCGGTGCCAGCACCACCAGCAGTTGCCGGTGGCCCAGGGCCCGCGGTCGGGTTGGAAAGTGGCAACGCCCTCTAGGCCGTAGGTGCATGGCCCGGTTCCGTTGCGTGTGGTTTTTCCCCGCAGCAGCCAACCGGGAGCCGACGCACGACGATGGTTGTTGCCAGCGCACAGACATAACGCAGAACTGCTCAGTATTCCGCGCCAGGGCTCGTGGTGCGTAGTGCGCGCGAAACATATATTAAAACATTAAACGAAAAAGCGTCAGAAAAGCACCACGAGAGAAGGAGCAACAGCAGGGAAAAAAAGTGCAGCACCCGCTTTTGTAGGACGCATTCCTTTGCAATCTGCACCCGGGGCCGACAAACGACGACGGAGACGACGACGACGTCCACCACGGCAACACCCTCGGGAACACACAGCGCGAGCCGCGTTGGCAAGGCGAAGGTGAGCAACCAACCAACCAATCGAGTCCTCCGACCCAAACCCCCCTCCTCCATCGTCGGGGCAAGGGACAACCGTCATTATTGTTGCATCCGCCACCCTACCGGCACCAGCATCCTTCACTGCGCCATCGCCGTCGACGTCACGTTATGAAATGCGCCATCAGAAAGGGGTGTGTCACGGCACATGCACGCACATCTTAAACTGTCGTTGACACCGCCACCGATCGCCATCCGCGGTGCTGAACTCTGCTGTGCACTTTTTGCGAACAAGAGAAGGTTCTATGCACTCCCCGGGCGGGATGGTTTTTCCCCACTGTCCTCATCTCGCCACCCAACGGCAGGTTGTCCACGTTCACCAAGCGTCGTGCCCTACGAGCAGGACGAACGATGATAAAAGTGTATAATTATAAATAATTGATTTATTTATCTGCCCAACCACTTTGCGAGACCGCTGGTGACCACCGGCTGCTCTGGTATCTAGTATGGGTGTGGTTTTGTTTTTGTTTTCTGCTCCCCACATCCTGGGAATGTACGCACATTAGCGGGAATGACGGTGCGCCGACGATATTCCTCGGCCCAACCGGAAAAGCACAACTTTTTTCACAGTTGCGCCCCTCTTGCGCGACTCACCAATGCAGGTACAAGTGACGAACTGGAACGGCCGGTCTCGGGGAGTCTCCGCGGGAGTCCACCGTAATGAATGGACCAGTTTGCGGCACGATCCTCTGCCCACATCCGGTGAAAATCTCGGGAATCAGCCTAATTACTGCATCGATGCAGATTCGCTTCTATTTATACCTCAGATATAACGCTCGTGTATGTGTGTTATTCTGGCGTTCCTGGAAAGGTTGCAGTTTAGTCATCAGGGATTATGGCAAATCTGTTCGTGCAGTTGCGGGAAATTTCCCAACCATTTCGGAAAGCAATAGCAGCAGTCAGTAAGTGATCTCTTTATTCGATCGACAACCTCCCCCACTAAGTACCCGAAGCGTGGGGTAATAACGCTGTCATGTCATGAAACCGGACCGATTATCACATCAGGTCACGTAAATGCTGCTGCATTCTTGATGAACTAGTAATATGGTTGAGTTGTTTGTTTTACCCCAATCCCCGAGAGTTCGAGTTCCCCTCCCCAGTTAATACGTATCAGACCGATTTGCTACTCAATGATTCATTTGGATGGAATTTTTAAACTTGACCTAGCGGTAATTTTCCTACGCAGATCCAATTTTCATTGCGGGCGGGCGAAAATTTTCCCCCTCCGCTGATGACGCTTGCATCTCGCTAACGTAAGTGAAGCTATATTCAACAATAATGAATGACTAATTTTGGGCAGTCCATGATATCTAGGTCACTCTGTCTATACTTTTGCTACCCGTCAAAAGTTGAACTTGAAGGAAGATATCCTATCCTTCATTCCTCTTCAAAACGAGCGGAAAGGATCAGGAAGCTGATAGTTTAATGGAAACAAGATGCTCCGCGGATGGATGATGGATGGACATGTTATTCCGTTTTGTCGAACGATTTTCCCTCGACGATGGAAAACGCCTACACGCCAGGCTATAGTCCTACGCGCGCCCGAATGTCTAGGCTGAGCTGGGAGCTGTTTGGAGTTTCCATCTCAAATCGGACGTGCACACGCGCTCGGGACGGGTTTGTTGCCTGCGGTGGTAGCGGTAGTGACCACCACCACCACCACCACGTGCACACGCACACACACAGCTCACGCGGGCTACGACGATGACGGGGGGTAGCGGATGATGATTGGATTAAGATCACCGATCGATCGATGCGATCGACTAGTCTTGTCCGAGACGGCGATCAACGAACATATAACCAACCAACCGAACCCGAACCAACCAATCGAAAGGCCTCCCAGCCCGTGTCCGCGAACGTTAAACGAGTTGAGTGTGACGTACGAGATTGAAGCGTGAACATAGGCAGAATAAGCCAATTTGTAGGCCACTAGAAAGGGGCAGTGAAAGCAACCGTGTAGCTTTTCCAGAGCTCTAGGAGCGATTGTAGAATTTGGTGTGCGTGTGAGGAAAATTCGACAACGAAATCCCATTGCGCAGTAGAATCCCCGAGGGTAACACACCCACCTTGACACGTGATACAGTGAAAAGTCCTGCAGTTGCATTGTCCTGTCGGTTGAGAGGGCACCTGAGTGTATTTGAACGAAAGCAGTGGTGCGATCGAGTGACTTAGTAGGCTTTCGCCTGTCAGAATAAGTGAGAGTCTAGGAGTTTTGACACCCATTTCCCTCGTATGTCGATCAAAGTAAGTGTTACTTAGTGTCCTGTGTAGCGAGCAGAGGAATTTAAGCAATTTCTTTACATCATGCGCGAAATAAGCGTCCACCTTTCCCCTCGAAGAAAGCGAAGAAAGCAGCCACATCATCGTCGTCATTATCATCATCCACTCACTGATCACTCGCTAGGTGACTGCTGACTACAGTGACTGCTCGAAAGACTGCTGCCAAACTCGAACAGGTGTTACTAGATGGTCGTTTCGGTAGCTTGCAACAGACTCGGCTCCCTGGGCCGCAGCTGCGTCTCCTGCGCTGCGCCTCCTAGCGAGCGAGGAATCTCGGTGTGATCGTCGCGGACCCGATGCGGACGTGCACGGGATGACAGTTTGCGAAATTGCTCCCTTCGGTCGCGGATCAGTATGCAGCGCACAGGCACGCACAAGTTTGTCTGAAGTGCCGTCCTCGCCGTGCGTCGGTCGAAAAAAGCGCAATATTTGCCCGCCGGCGGCACCGCGTCCATCGGAGGATTCACGCCACATTGGATTGGATCGCGCGATAACGCGTCAACGAAATGCTGATGAAATGTCCGCGCGATCAACTGCGAACAGAAATGTAAATCTGTGAGGTTTTGCCTCTTGCTTTTTTGCTCCCCGAACAACGCTGGCGTACGCTCGAAACCACTCCGATCGGACTCGAGGAGACAGTGCGGTGCCGAACCCCCTAGGACTGCGCTCTCTCCGCGCTCTTTCTTTCACTTTATCTCGTGGCTTCGCGCCCTGTCCCTTTCTTTTTCGGTGGGCCTTCATGTGCCGCGACGTCGATCGCCGACGATCGGCGATCAGCGTTGCCCCGGGTAACAGCGCGGATAGCTGCATACTTCGGTGTAAGTGGGTTGGAAGGACATGGCGCGCTGCTTTGCTGACCAAACGTGCATTGAAAACACAAAACGGATTAACATTCGTATTTACATATTTATTTAGTTATATATAAATACGTCCGAGCCGGCGGTAGAGGGAAACAAACCGGTGCAGCGGCAGCAGGGCAGCATGAGGTTGACTCTCTACCCCTAACCCTTTTCCGGTGTCTACCGAACGGTCCCATGGCGTGGCTGCTCTATTTAATGTACAGCAAAAATAAACGATACAAAATATACACCTCGTCCACGTTTTGTAGACCGTGTACAACCACCCTGTCATTACGGTGGCCAGACTTGGAGTAGTTTGTCACACCAGTGTTGGTTCACATTTGATTTGGTGGAGGTTTTTTTTCCCTCACTCGGTAGTACTTTTATTTATTTCTGGTTGTGGTTTACTCCAACCTGGTACCATACTGTCTGTCACGATTGGATCGGTGTCTGCTCGTATAGCTGCGTGCATCGCAGTTAAACCCCTGCGGTCGGGTAGCTTAAGCCCGTCGATGGTTGGTTGGGACGATCGCATCATTCAAATGTTAGTTTTATCTCCGGAGCGGGCCGTTTAAAAAACCGTTATCAATCCAAATTTAAAAG
Organism: Anopheles sinensis; assembly: GCA_000441895.2. Taxonomy (NCBI): domain Eukaryota; kingdom Metazoa; phylum Arthropoda; class Insecta; order Diptera; family Culicidae; genus Anopheles; species Anopheles sinensis. The sequence goes on along the minus strand of KE525337.1, from coordinate 642,503 downwards.
TAACATTATTCTATTCGTATTTAGTTACGAATATTCTAAATACGAGTCGAATGCTAAAAATTAACAAAGAATCGTATCATAAAGGAAACATCATGCGATTGTTATTCAACAACCGCGATAACTTGTCAATGGAACGTGTTCGGGCCAGATGCAAATTATTTGCGCCTCAGCCGTCGTGTGTGCGTTGGGTGTACATAGGAATTAAGCGCTGACTAATGCTAACTGTTTTATTTATCATTCCATCGTTTAGTATAACGATCAAAACAACTAATAACGATTAGCACGACGGTTAATCAAACCAGACCGGGCCGGCGAAGCTCGTAACGCTCCTAATGGGCTATGTCATTAAAAAAAATGTTACGTAGCGATCACTCGTCTTACCACACCCCGCTCCCGTTACCTACCACCCCACCTGAACGTGGATGCCTTGGAAGGAGGTGGCAGGTTGGGGAATTGGGGAAGGACGAAAATTGAAATTCCATTCGCCAAACGCTCCTCACACGGCCCACATGCGCGAGAATGTATATATGCCCATCATCTCACAGCCAAACACTATCATGCCGGATCCGTTTCTTCGATCCGGCAGATCAACTCCGTTCGTCCGTTCGCCCTCCCCTTTGGTTTATATAAACAATTCAGCGGAGTATTTACGAAAAACAGTAAACAAACACTCGCCTCACTTGATCCTCCGCCGTCAAGTGTACGCCGATAATGAATCACGAAGCTGTTTGTCGATCGTCAATTTGTTAGTATGAATGTACCGAACAAATATTTTGCAAACAGCCGCAGCCTTCAAGTCGATCATTCGTTGAGGAGGAGCTCCTATTACAAAAACCCTGTAGCCCCTGCCGTATAGAATGTATGATTGAGCGACCATAAGCACGTGCTGGGCAATGTGGAGAACTTGATATTGGCTGTCAAGCAAGGCGTAAAGATTTTGGCGCACTCATGCGTTGTACCTAATTACACGGATCGAATCGATGATGATGCCGGTTCTACTGACTGACAATCTGTCAGTAATTTTTAAGCTCTGATGATCCACGTGGTCGTAGGCTTGAATTTGTTCCGAAAACGAGTTGGCTTGATACACTCTTCAATGATCGCCCAATGGATTTCTTCTGTTTCACTTGTGTCTATATCCTTATATCCTCTCCATCTTCCACCCCTTTCATGAGCTATTATTACGGACACTAGCGGTGAGCGTCAGGTCGTTCGTTCCGTTTCGATACGTTCACCTGACGTCCATCTTTAGATCTGATCGGAAATAGTATCCACACACAAGCGTGGCTCGTACAGCGCTTTCCGACGGCTCTCTGGTTCATCTATTTATGGCCTACCGACTGCCGATGATGGCAGTGTGTAAACAAATGAGACTATTAATAGCTGGATGTACACCGGTCCGTCTGGCTGGTGGCTGCGCAGGTATCGGCTCCAATGGCGGTCCCCGTCCGTCTTCCGATGTGCTGCTCCGATGATCTTTGCAGGATCTTGGGACACGGATGACACTGAGGCTGATGAATGCTTTTATGAATGTTTTGCGTGTGCCAGTGATTGATGGGTTCTAATGGCAGGGGTGGCAGGGAGCGTGTGAACAGCGAGACCTTCCCAGCGACGATCGGTTGACAGGGTTAAGGTGGCCGCCGGTTTCCCACCCCGCCCCTAGGGTATGCCTAGGCTAATAATGTTTGGTTGTTTGAAGTTGTTGAAATGTTTATTCTCGCACATCGCCTGTCCGGTAGCTTCATTGATCTTCAATTGGTTGCCGATGCAAACTTCACCGCGCAATTGGGCGGCAAATGAAAGCGACGACTCTCTCAAGCGGATGGACGCACACCAACCGACTCCGACTCCGGTTCACTATCAAGCTAATTGATGACATCATAGGCATCCGCGGTGATAGTGGACGATTCCGAAGTGGACGAGACATTCGTAATCGAAGTCAACTTAAATCGGTCACCGCTCGGGATTGCCTTGATTCGCTGCAGTGAAAAGTTGGCTACACACCCTTCGTGTGCAGGTCCTACGTGGTCCGGTTGGCGCTCAACTCCGGGCCCGTCAATTTCTGGCGGTGATGGCACTCCCAGATACCCGTCAATCGCCGGGCTGTCGACCCTTTGGACCATTGGGCGTGTGATTGTGGACCTGTGGACGTTGTACCCATGCAGCTTGGCTGGCTGCTATAAATCACAATCGACACCGGCTACTGGCACATTCCTTTGCGGCCCCCCGAGCAATGGCCTTAATGGGCGCACCATGGCGGTCGCTTTATAGAGATGTGCACCGACACATTCTAATCGACTCCAATTGAACGGCAAAGTTTCAATCTTCCTCCGTGGGTCGCTGAGAAGAGCGAGGGGGAACAAATCAATCGATATTGTTAAAGCAGATGCATCAATTTGCCGCTAGGTTTGCGACGAGACAAAAGTATTAGTATTTTTGAAGATGAACGAATCGTTGAAGAAGGTGGTGATACTAAAGAAAACCTAGTTCAAGAGACCGAAAGTGATATGGATGGAGTGTAGTATTGCACTGCGTATGGAACTGTGTCCAACACTCTTCTTCCACACACTCCAGTGCCATCAGTCTGCCCGCGGATGTTAGGCTAAAAATAAATCCAACCACTAAGCGCTAACACTTGTCACTGCCGAACAGTGATGATCTCTATTTCTCTCTCTCTCTCTGCGGTTTTTCCTTGCGCCGCGTGAGTCCGCCGGTCGGTTGGTTTTATAGCGAAATAATTGGTTTCCAATTACAAGGAAAAAGGAAGCACGAATAATCCACTCCTCTTGGCTGCTCTTTTTATGATAGCGGCTTGGAGACATCCGTTTTTTTATGTTCTCTATACGGTCACCACCGCACGTCCTTATGTCATCACTACCTTTGCGAAAGGATTAACGGTTTATGGTTATTGCCAATTGGTAAGCGCCACATTGGAGACCACCCTTCAGATCTCATAACTACGGGAGGTCCATGCAGAAGCCTGATGAGCAAAAGTAGTATGTAATGGCGAAGTAAGCGATGATAGCTAGCTCCTCTCGTAAACATATTTGTTTACACGGTATTCGTTCCATTATCTAAAGTTTGCACAGTGTTCCAGCGCCGAGTATAACATCTGTTAGCAAATGTTTCTTCCGTGCGCCAGTTTAAGTTATATCTCAGCCATGCAAAGCCCTAGACTTGATGCATTTTCTGGAACTTACCGCAGGTCCGTGCCTCCACGGCATGCCCAAGAACGGAACCAATGGACGGAGGCGTTCGCCTGGGGCTTCAAACTCGTTGTGCTAAAAATAGATGTACACTTAATGGAGTGAGGTGGCAATTGAAAAAGAAAACAGGGCCTCGCAACCGCGTAGGCCTGGTCATCATAAACTTACGACCAGGGAGCAACAAGGTGTACGTCTGTGTGTGGGAACCATTCGCACAAAAGGGCCCCGATTAACGGTGGGCTGTAAATTGTCTTGCAGTTCTCTGTCCACCTCTGACCGCCGCGTCCTGCCGTAGCGCAGGGGCCAAACCCACCGCGTTCGTTTGTGGTCAGCTTCTGTAAATTGTAGCTGTACTCTCCTACCGTCCACCGTACACGACAGCTGCTAATCACCGATCGTACGCTACTTGAAAGTGAGACTTTTGCTACTGCCTCTCTAGCCACTTCCAAGCGGCCGCAGCTATTTGACCATTTCCGATTCGATCCGGCTGCGATCCGATGTGATCGACCTTGAGATGTGTATCGACCGCGCACCACGGCCTACCTTCGCAAGGCAATGATAATACCTTGCCGGATCGACACGATCGGTAGTCGCTTGGCGGTGGTGCTAAGACGAGTGTGATGCTCGCACGCAACAACTCCTTCACCTGATGCTTGTGTGTGCGCGAATGTTCTGCAGTGATTTGTGTGCTTTTGTTACCCGCCTGTGCTCCGTCTTCCCGCCGGCCCCTGCTGGAGAACCGGTACCAGATGGTTTCCTTTCGAGAAAGCATTGCCACCGGGTGCATTGCATGCATTGGCGAGGTGCATGCCTGCAAACGCTCCTCCATTGAAGGTTGCCTATTGAACGCCATTTTCCCTTCGTGTGCCCGATCGCGGGCCGCCATTCTTGTCGTCGCTCGGTAAAGATTGCGGCAGATCGAGCAATCGGCAACCACGATTCTTACCCCTGTGGTAGCTGTTTATTTATAGTAAAAACCAGTCCGCAAGGATCACGAGGGCCATGACATGGTTCGTGGAATGCTTGACCGGATCGAGTCAGCGGCGATCCGGCTGACCTAACCTCTTTCCATACCGTTGCCGTCAAGAGTTGTGCCACTGCAGAATTGCAGACTGGTTGGAATGCTGGAACTTTGCGTATTTCCAAATCTTATCCAAACGCCTAGGCTTGCGTTGATCGAAAGAATGCTCATATCTCAAAATTTTAGATCGATTACAGAAGACCGTGGGAAAACCTAACTCCATGAACTCCACAAAGTATTCAACATGCTTGCACAAACGATCAAGTAATTTCGGCCTTTAGTTGTCTACAGACTCGAAAGAAGCACCGTAGAAGAAGGGAAAGTAAACGATCCAGATATCACACATCACCTTAGCATCCGGCACCATCATATCCCACCATCGCCACCTGATTGACGTCAATTCTCGGCTCGGTTCACGTCAAATGAGGTACACCTGACTTACGCCATCTGGCCGGCGTAGCTGGGAACCCCCGGGAAATGGGTAGGGGCCTTTGTAAATAGCAATTTGCCGACATTACACGGTATTAATCGCATCACATTACGTACAGTTCATTAGAAAGAGGGGGGGTTTGAGGTTTACGCCAAAAAAGATCGTTCGACATTCGAGGTAGCGAATCGTTCTACTTATTCAAAAATATTAGTTTAAGTAATATTTCAATAAGTCGATCGTCTTGAAAGTTGAGTAGAGTGAGACAAGATGATGAATATTCCAATTCTCTCTCAACGATTTACACAATGCCATACACCCTTGATCTATTAATCGGTATAATTTGTCCTTGCATTTAGCCTCTTATGCCTTTATTGCTGTAAAAACGAAATCCTCGCAGTTGCTTTTGTAATGATCGTGTCTTTCCCGACATCGCTACGCGGTATAGAAAAAAGAAAATCTTTTGTCAATTTCTTCCCCCCCATCATCTCATTAATTCTTTACGCTTCGTAGGAGCTCCTGACGGGCATTTATTTCCATACGACGACCAAATGAGTCGGGTGCATTGATGTGGCGCATCTCGCCGTGTGGCCTTCCCCCATTCGGTACGGGTGATTGATGAGGAGTGGATTTTTCTAGCGAAAATAACAGATCCCCGCGGTTAACCTTATCCATTTCCTATTCGCAAACCGTGTGTGGCGCGCATTTTATTTCCATCGCGCACAAACAAAAAAGTGATCCACCGGGTTGGAAAAAAATAAAAATAAAAAAACCCTGGCAATCGAATCGATCACGTGCGATGGTGAAAGATCAAGGACTACCGGAATCGGCAAATTGCGTTGCGCAGCGAGTTAACGGTCTCCACCTTGTTTTTATTATCTTTTTTTTTTGTCGTTTAGGGGATATTTTTTGATTACGTTTTTGCTTCCGATTGGTTCACTAACCTGCCGAATAAAAAGAGAAAAACGTTTGTCTGTCAAGGGCGGGCGAATGAGTGAGCCCCCGGAAGTGGTAGTACGATGCGTGCGCTGCCGGAATCCAAGTCCACGACCAACAACACCACCAGCACCACCACCACCAAAACTGCTTCTCGAGTAGGTCCATTTGGTAGGAAAATTGGAAAAATCCTCCGGTACCCACCACGATCGGCGATCCTTTGAGACCGATGAATAACGGTGTCATGGGTGGGTGATTAATGTGAGATCGGTTTATTTATTGCCACCAAGAGCAAGATGTGACACCGGCGTGGACGCGTTTGTGTGCGTGCATGTCGGTGGCCGCGTGCTCGGCAAGATCAAAGAGAGACTGTTTTTTTCACGATCCCCGCACGCGATCTGTGTCGTGCGTCGTCTGAGGCGCAATGCGATGCTGTGAAGCCTTTTTCTCTGTTTCTCTCTCTCTATCTCCCACTGTCTCTTTTGCACCTTTTCCTCGCCCGGTGAATATCAGGATGCGTGGGTTTGCGTGTGTCGTTTAGATTAAATAATTAAGTAAACATTAAATCCCTCCTTCTTCAGCTCGTTCGCTTCCCTTCGCTCTACGCCTCTCTCGCCCTCGGGTTCCACCAAGTGTGGACGTTCCAAGAAACGCGTGCTTCTTAGACCGTCGTTTTATGACCCATCCTTTGGATTCTCCCCGGGCAACGGAGGGAGGTTTGGAAAGCACGTAGGGTGGGTTTTTATGAATGAGTCTACACTTCGCCGGACACTATGGGGATGATTTATGTGTGGATGATTGTGCGATGGTGGTGGAAGTACGCCAATGGCCTCTCGGACAGACATTCGTACCGCACACACTATCGTCACGATCATCATCATCTTCATCATCGTCCGTGCTGCTGGCGACCCGTTACATTTCGATTCGTTTCGGGGCATAAGCTGTCGTTAATTTCCATAAAACCACCGTGGGAGCTACCGAGAGAAGGAGGAAATAAAAAAAAATCCCATGCGACTTGTGGAACACCTGCAAACATGAACCGCACGTTCTAGTCCACGTTTTGCTAATACAGATGTCGGAAAAGTTGTTTATGACGGCTTTCCGGGGCGACTGGGTTTGCCGTAAATCGAACAACGAGCGAACCGCCAGCCGGTTCATTTAGAATTCGGCGAACAAAACAAAACAAACCGGTAGCGTCCGCAAAGCATCCACTTTGTCAGGATTTAAACTTTGCGTTGGAAAATAGCAGGGATGGGCAACTCAACCCGAGATTCTAAACACTTTTGATCAGACGCACAAGAAATGACGTTTAAAGAATGAAGTATATTTTTTTCCATTTGGTCAAACTTAGCTTTTTATATTTCTTGATACAAGTAGATATATTTTTTAGATTAACTTATGATTTGTATATTTGTTTTCATTCACACTTGATCTCTGATGAATTTATGCAATGTAATCAATCATAATTTCGATATATTTTTTTGCAAATATTAACCTAACGTTCGTGTATCAGACAGAATTTTCCTTTTCCATACCAAAACGTTGCTTGTTAAGCTTTTGTTTAATCGTTTATGCGACCAATTGTTCCCGCTAATTTTTCAACTGTCTTCTGAAAAAGTTTCAATCCACTTTTCGACATAAGACATTTTTTATGTAAATATTTGAACACCAGTTGTATAACAGTCAAATATTTTTTAGTTCTTAAATTTCAGGAATAGCTTTAATTGTTACACTCGGCAACACATTTCACTTACTTCTTGAATCTTTCAAAGCGCAAAATCTCTTTAAAACGTTGACCATGTTTATCATTTTTGATAGCCAGCTGTATTAGTTCAAAATAGGATTTTGCCTCATAAATATATGAAAATGCAACATGAAAATTATAATAATATTTAAAACTAATTCTCTGGGAAGGTAAAACTTTCCCTAGTTGTCAAAAACCGACTGTTTGATAATTTTTTTAAACAAATTAAATCGACAAAGATTGTTCTAAAAAAGTGTGCTAAAACCGCTTGGCAGTCAACGTGTTCATAAAGAAAAAAAACTTACTTCTTGAAACCGTTTACCGACTCCTGGAAGAAACGAACAAAATTAAATCCAAACAAAAAACTTACCCTCTGTCGAATCCAAACCTCTCGGTTGTGTTAAGAATTAATGAGCCCAAGACGAATCCGATTTCGCACTACAGAAAAAAAACAAACAGAAATCAAAATCTCACAGTGTGTGAAACCTCTTTGTGTGACTTTCGGTTTTTATCTCCATCTGTTTTTTCCTTCGGTTTTTGGTTGCGGTGGGTATCACCTTTATTGCTAACGGGGTCCCATATATCAGTGCGGCTCCCCCCACACTGGTGGCATTTAAAGCCGATTTTATAATATCTTTCCACGAACTCCCGCCGAAGCACAGCTGGGACTCAACAGGTGGGAAGGAAGTCCCCGATCTGAGCACAAAACAGAAAAAACCAACAACTACAACAATACCAAAACCGGTTAAAGGCTGGTCTCCGGGGCTATCAGCGATCAGACCTGCTGAGAAAAAAGGGACCGAAAGGCACGGGCAAGCGGATAAATCAATGTATACGGGTATGACCACACCATGTGCGCGCTAAACCTGATACACTTCCGTCCACCACGGGGGAGACATTCTCCCGGAGGCGGTTTCTGCTTTTGTGCGCTTACATGTGCTCGTACGTGTTTTATTTTTTATTATCTCTTAAGAGCGCAGACATAAGTGCGTCCTGGGATTTACAGCTTCATCGGCCACAGAATTGCAACAGCAAAGTTTGAAAACGAAAAAAAAAGATTGCCAATATTCACTCTACCTTCGGTGGTGGTCCCAGGGTCTCTGTGGGAAGCGGAAACATCTGTTTCACCCTTTCTCGAGCCGCCCAAAGTCATCCAATATTGGCGTATCTTCTCCTTCGACGTTTACACAGCGAACTTGGGCAAGGGGATTTTTTTTTCATGCCAAATCGCTCGTTTGCTGTTTTTTGTTTTATTCATTTGCATTTTATGTGGATCTTTTTATTCACTTTTTTCTCATCTCCTTCTCAACTTGTATCATTGAAGATTGTCCCCATAAGTCTGTGGGTTGCCTGTTTTTTTTTTTTGTTTTCGCTTCGACACTGCACTGGGCGGGGGAGCATCGAGTGTCGGTTTCCTTTTGAAAATTCGCGTTGTCCG
>KE525337.1:614727-633405 GCA_000441895.2 Anopheles sinensis | reverse complement strand
AAACCGTCAAATTGGTGATAAGTTTTAGCGTTTGCCCATATAGTTATCACCAAACAACGCCAAATGTCTTCCTCAACGTCATGTCTTACCACGCGAAACTTCTTTGCGTCAACTTGGCATCATTCGGCCCGAAACGACCCTGCAGAAGTTATGGCTACCAATTGAGAAATGTGTGGACCCCCTTGAATACGTCTCTGCGTCAGCAAAATCTGGGAAAGTCCGTGGTGACGTGGTTTACCTTAAAAGCTCTAAAGATACCATTTAACCTATATGTGGGAAGTGAAGAAGTGTGTTGCTTAAAAAAACCCATCAAGCAGCAAACAGTTTTGTGCGACAACTTTCCAGCAAACGACCTTCGAGCCATTGACACAGCGTTCGGTTGGGTTTGCGCTTTTCATTTCGTTTTGTCTTCACTCTGCGTTGCGTCGTTTTGCAACGATTTACTCATCAGGTTTCTGCCTCCTTTTTTGCTTCGCAGATGTGTTCCCGCAATCTAGTGATTTCGTTGGCATTGATTATCGCACTGGTACCACTGTCGACCGTAGCCTTACCTCACCACAGCATCGCCAAGCGCAGCTCCTTCTTCGACATAGAATGTAAGGGACAGTTCAACAAACAGATCTTCTACCGGCTGGATCGGATATGCGAAGACTGCTACTCGCTGTTCCGGGAGCCCCAGATTCTGTCGTTCTGCAAGTAAGTTCCAAGCGAGGCTCGGCAACAGCTAGAGTCTGCTGCAATTACCCTTTCCTAATAACACCTTCCTGCATAATAACCCATTCCACTAACTGCATCCGAACCGGTTGGTGATGTGAAAGGTTCCAGGTGGGACGTTGTAAACAGTACCGAAGGAAAGCTGTTGTGGATGTTGAATCAAAAAGTTACGACAGTTCTTGAGCTACCCAAAACATGGTTCAGTTACAGCTTGCATGTTACAATCTCTAAAAACTGTACTAAGTCTATGTATGCTATTGACAATCATTCCACAAAAGCAATGATCCATCAGATCATGTATGGAAATCTCTAGAATAAATATGAGTTGCGAACATTAATTCACACTTCGCAAACATCCAGTCCGTTGATTAGCAGTAATCTTAGTTCTTGTTTGACATTCAGAACAAAAAAGAAATAGCAACAGATTATAATCATGCAGTGATCATGCCTTATATTTAACAGCAATTAAACCTGCGATCAGAATAATGATCTAAATATAGTTTGATGATCAGCTTTCAAGTTGCCACGCGGCCCGAGCTGATCTTATCAGACGGCCAGAGTAGCGATGTTTTAAAACTAAGTCCGGCAGACAGTCAGGCTCCCCGTTAGTTGCTTCGGGGCAAGTTTGTCGAATTGGTCGAGCTCGTGAGGGTAGCGAAAGGTAATTCATGCGCCTTTACGGTACTTACCCGCGATCGTTAGTTCGCTACGGGGGAACATGGCTCGGAACGAGCATAAGAAGCGGGGATAGTGGTAGCTAGCATGGGCTCATGTACCGTTGACCTCGTACGCAACATATACTGGCTGGCTGGCTGCTGGTGCTGTTGCGGAACTTGGAAAACACACATACACACACACACACAAACACGCATGTGATTTCGTGAAGCTGGCAGACATGATGGCGTCGATCGGTGAGACGATCGGCTGTTGAGCGCTTGCAGCATGAAGCATAGTCAGATGCAATTGAATGGAGCTGGTTTTGATCTTCGATCTGGCTTCATGCAATCATCGACGCAAAGTGTTATAGATGTTGAGGCATTTGATTGTTTTGTTTCAATATTTAGTACACATAAATAATATGAAAAACTTAAAAATAATCCCCATTGGCACTTGCGTTTGCATAAATAATTAAAATTATACCAGATTATTTAAGCTGGAAATGTATACTCAATATGAAAATGCAAATGAACTGTCTTAGAGGCGTATTTACATGTAAATAGTAGCGCGATGATTTGTCCTAATTTCCAGTTTGAATATGATGAGTATTCTCGATTAGATTAAAGCTCCACAGTTATTCGTTTCGTCGATTATAAATAGCTCTAGTTGTTCCTACATAAGAAATGATCAATTATAAATTGATAAAGAAACTAATTTGCAACGAACGAGTACACCGACATGAATCGTGTTGCTAAAAACAAAATTATGTTCTAAAACTGTATGCTGACTTCAGATGCTGCTACTGGTGCATACATTCAGGCGCATGTAATAATTATGGTAACATTGAACATTCGTTATTGAAAATCCGAAAAAACAAAATGTGTAAACGATGTTCCCGATGTATAGCATTTTTCAGTCCAATTGTTTGATTTGATCAACTTTGTCAAAATAATTCTCTCTAAAACCGATTGTATAAAATTATATCAAGGAACAATATCTTGTGTAACTACTCTCTACAAGCTTCTACTTATGACATTATGGCATGAAACAGGCACTTACTTCTCACAAAACTACTAACAGTGGATGGCTAACCAACGCACCATATACCAGCAGTCCCGATATCTAAACCACTACGGTTGGCGCCGTGCGTTTCTCTCGTCTTCGCAGGAAGCAGTGTTTCACGACAGATTACTTCAAAGGGTGCATAGACGCGTTACAGCTGACGGATGAGATCGAAAAGTTCAAACCACTGATCAAGGTACTGAACGGTGCTGATCCGAACACGTTATAAGACCGCCGTACACTGCGAGGATCCCGTGGCAGCTCGGCCATAAGCATTTTGGGAAGCGAAACGTGCCACACCACGCCACGATGCCAGTGGAGGAGGACTGTGCGGTGAGCCGGAGCGGGTCGCTCGGCCCAGCTGCCCGCGGACAGACGTAGAGCCGAATCATTGCGAATTTCCCAGTATCAGGATGTTGGAGTGAACCCCCTTAATCTCCGCTCCGGCAGAAAGGACGAAGGAGGAGTACCAGTGGAACGATTGACGATCAGCACCAGTACCAAATATGTACCATCGACACCTACACCGTTTATTTATGTTTTATGCATTTGAGTTCTCTTGACTTTATGGTACGTTTTATTTGCAATTTTTCTTATTTTGTTTCACATTATTGAGCACACTTTTGTTTTTTGTATTTTGGCATTTTTATACAAATTTTTTGTTGAGACTGAACAATTTAAAACAAAAATCTTCGCGAATTTTTAACAGCAAAAGTTTTATTTTTGATCGTCGCCGCACAAAACAATTGGGAAACGTGTTTTTGATCAGTCGAAAGAATAAGATATTTTTGAAACGAAAAACCGTTGCAATTGATTTTTGAGATATACGTTATCATGTGTTTATTTGCCACCTGCTTACACATTCTCTTTCTTTTCTTCCCATTTCTACCACCTACAGGGAGGGCTGCTTCGGAACGGATTACTTCCTGGCGTGCGTGGAGGCGCTGTTTCTCGAGGAGGAGAAGGAAAAGTTCATGAAATGGCGCGAGATGCTGGGTAAGAAGTAAGCAGGAGCGCCGTTCTCTACGGCAATGGTTGCCGGCCGGTGAATCGCCGGCAGTGGAAGGATGTGTGTGTGTGTGTTGAACTTTTTGCTTCTTGTTTGTGAGAACATATTCAAAACTCACATAAAACGTGGCCATCTCCTGACTCTACGCTCTCTACGCGGGTGGTTTTTGGTGTCGACGTGATGGACAAAAACGTCAACGAACGAATACTAAACCAACAACCGAACAACAAACCGAACAAAGGAACTAAGCTGTATCCGATCAGTGCCGGAAGGGACACTATGAATGCTTTAGGTATTGCTCTGTAAAGTAGACTCTGCAGATTTACATACTTGTACGCACATATACATATATTTTTAAATTTGCCATTACGTTTTAAGAAGGAAATTCGTATATTTTTTTCATTTAATTTGAAAAAAAAACAGGAAGGGTTAAGCAGATTTCAATGATTGTTGGAAACCGAAATGTGTACATAATTATTTTGCATAAAAACCTACGAGTAACGTGCTAGTTAAAAGTTAACGATAAAATGCGCCTGCAAATGCATGAATGTTTGTCGCAAGTATGGTACAAGGATGAAAATGGGAAGGGAGGTAGAGAAGGTGGAAAACAGAGAGAGAGAGATAGAGAGGGAGCGAGAGAGAGAGAGTGTGAGACTAGGATGTGTCGAGTGTTGAAGGATATGATGTATGGAAGGGACGAAAAATGGTATTTATTTTAACCTTTAACGAAAGGAATAAGAAGAACCTATAATTTTATTTTACAACCTACGACGCAGTACATCGAAAAACGAACAAAATACATATAATAAAGTAAACCCGTTTAAAGTTCGTACATGGTTAAGTGAGCAGATTTAACTTATTTAGTTTTTCAGTGCATTATGGGACGGGGGTGGAAAACACCCGCATGTAAGGATGCGCAAGCGTAAAACGATGCTGTGACGAACTACTAGTGAACGAAGGTCGAACGATCCTCGGAGGGACTCGTGCGTGAAGCTTAAGGGACACAATCAGCTCAGGCACAATCGGAAGGAAGGAGGAGGAGGAAGAGGAGGAGGACAGCATAGGGAACGTAACGTGGCGAGGTTGGTGCTGGGAGGGGTAATCTGCCGGAGGGACGGTCATGTCGTCCACCCCCAAAAGATTGGCCTCCTTTCGAACACCAACGTCCCCCGATGCCCGTTGGTGGTGGTTGTAAACGAACGATCGAGAACTGAAAGCCGTGTTAGACGAGTTTAATGTAATGTTGGCCACATGGCGGGAAAGGCAGCTTACTACGCTTCCTCGTTTCTTTCCTCGTTTTAATGCTCGAGCGAACCCGTTTTTCCTTTACTAGCAAAAGCCAAGCTTCTGTTAAAGCAAAACCAGTAACCTTTACCCGCTAGGAGTGATCGCATCTGCATCCTATGTAAAATGTGTATTTATACTTTTTTTTATAATTTCAAACGAAATGGAGGTAAAAATGAATGAAAAAGAGAACTATATATTCTGTTTTGAAATCTAGTCCAGAAAGCAAACACACATAAGCACACACAAACGTACACCTTACGGTTAGTTAATTTGTAATGATATGTAACGCGAGCGGTAACGGTGGGTGAGGCGATCGTGCTGATTAGATCACCGACGGAAAAAGGGTGAGAGTGAAAGTAAGAAAAGAAGAAGAAGAAGAAAAAAATGGAAAACAGTGAAAAAACTACATATGTGACCATAGTTTCCAGGCTCGAAGCTCGATCTACAAGTACCATGTGCCAAGTAACGGAATTAATCAAAGATTATGTTATAACACAAGTTTTTATCCGCTTCCGGACGAACAAAAAATTACCTTCTACACAGCCCGTCGGGTCGAAATGGCCGCCGGAAGGCTGTTTGATTTACGCTTCTCGTTATACGTTTCCCGGAACCACCATTATTTGCAGAAGGAGCCACGAGCTCGTACTCGATCGCGGCAAACGGCACTTGGTCTGGTTTTCAGGTGGAGTTTGTTTTTCACGTACGAAAAAATTGAGCGGAAAAGCACGAAAAGGAAATCATTTGCGACATTCCTTGTTAGACAGTATTTTTTTTTCCTACCCCCGCCTACGCATACACATACACACAGACACAAACACCACTCTAAGGCAATAATTTTTGGTTACGCTAGGCTTTATAGTTTTATGTTTTAGTTTTTTAGGTTCGTTTTTACCGCCTTAATAATCTATTGAGTTGCAAAATAAAATGCTACCGTCTGTTGCTGAAACGCAAAATGACTTTAAAAGTTTCATTACTTCATCGCTTTTTATTATTTTTCATTTTTCGAAACCACCTTTTCCATCCCATTTGAGTTATTTTGTAGTGAAGGCAGTATATTACCTAAAAATTGAGGAAAAAATGGAAAACGAAATAAAAACAAGCAACCACTGGCAGTTTTTGTGAGAAACGCGTATCCAAAAGATACACCAAACCAAGCAAGCGGTGGGAATAAAATAGCAGAGCCACGCCACTCTTGAACCAGTTGAATAGTAGTATGATACACTTCTTCGTATGATTGTACCAAGTCCGGAGCAGCAGATCGCAGCTTGTGGTAATTGGAGTTTTAAACGAGCGAGCAAGCCCAGAAAATAATGCAAATATAAAGCAACAAAAAAAAATCGTTTAATGTTAACACATTCTATCGCTCGCACGTGCAGCTATAGCCGTTGCCCGTTGTAAGAGATGGAAAGAAATTTGATGTACATTTACCGCTAAGCAAAAGCATCGGGTTGGAGGAAAACTGTTTGTAGCACAACAAAAGTCTCTCATTTAAACATGCGCTAACCAGCAAGCAGAATGATTGTGTCTAGGGCAATCCCAAATACATATTAAACTACCCCTGCACAGAGGATGAAATAATAAAAGAAATAGATCGTGACGATCACGAATATAATTGTTAAAAAAAAGAACAATGTGAGTTGCAATGGAATTTTTTGTTTATCATAGCGTTGATGAATGGTATCCGAACGTAATGGAGTTTGTTGGAGTATGTTTTCTTTATATTTTTCCATTTTAAGAATGATGGTTCAGATAGCTCCAGCATTCGACAGCCCTTTAGGTTGAAAATGTAATTAGCTTATTTCCACCAGCAACAGCAACAAAACTAGACAAGAAAGTTAAATAAAATAAATCATACTGAAATGTAACATAAGTAAAGTTGCTCAAAAAATATGTTTTGCCATGCTTAATAACGGCTGGCCGAAATTTAAGCCATAAACAATAGCTCATTTACTCTTTTACCAAAAAAGAAAGGAATAAAATCACATAACAATGAAGATCTTTTCAAAGTTTTTCCTAATATTTTACTTTTTCTGAAAAAATGGGATTCGATAAACCTTCGAATGCCGTTGCTTTATTGTTTGGGTTTTGGTTGTTTCAATTTTGATGATTTGTACTTTGTATTTGTATCCAAAGAAATGCTACTCTTGGTGTTTTTTTTCTAGAGGGTGTTTTTGTTTCTACTTGAAAATACTTTAAAATCAGTTTGTTTTCCATTAGATTTTCGAATTGAATGTAATTGGCAATCAACGCAATTGACAATTTATCTACAAAATTGAATACCTAAGTGGAAAGTATCGATCGTCTATAATCCTCCGGTATGCAAGTTTAATTTTGAAGCAAAAATATAAATAACCAGACCGATAAACTTTTCGGAAGAAATCATGATTCTTCACCGAGGAATAGAGATTATCCGTTTATTAACGCTCATGTAAAAAAAACACAGACCGCTCACAGGCCACTTCCGGCAAGCACGAGATTAGTATTAGCCTTCTCAATTAAGTGTTTGTGTCATTCGAGGCTGCTGGGCGCTGTGTAGTAGAACTCGCTGGCTATTCCTTCTTCCCATAGACTTACAAACAAAACTTACTCTTCCAACCGACCGCTTTTCGGTTTCCACCCTTACACCCCCGTTCTTCGCGGGATGTTGCTTCCGGAAGACGGAGGTGTTAAGGGTTTTAAGACGAGAGAGAGTTCGGTGTTCACAGAGGGGCATCACTTTCGGTTTTTTTTTCTATCACGCAGTAGTAATTTGATGGAGATGAATTCCATGAGATGGCAATAACGATGAGGGTGGGTGGTGTTGAGGGGGACTGGAAGAATGGTTCTTCCACAATACTTTCCGTTAACATTCGCACGAAATCTGACGTAAACGTATCAGAAATTAGCGGTATGCATCGTCGGTTGGATGAGGATGTGCACGTCCGGTTACTTTTCGTTGCCGACAGATTCGATAGCGTAGGCTTCCATAATACTTTCCACAATTTCCCAATGCTTTTCGCGTGTCAAATCGTTGCAGAATACCTGGATGGGAAGAGAAGAAAGGAGAATGTTTTAATACTATTTACGGGAGAAATATTTTTTAACTAAAGAGAGTTCTCCTTACAGTATACCACTGGACCGAATCTTCAGCTTCGTCGGACAGCGGCACCTCGATCCCGTACACCTGGAACGCCAGCGCCAGGCAGCAGACGGCAATGTGGGCCGGTTTGTAGTCCAACACCTTCGGGCTGTGGTGGAAGTCTTGCAGAAACGAAGCCGCGGTACGGGCGACCGGCATCGAGTGCCATTCCTTCGCACCGAACAGATCCTGCAATGATTTCATGTAGTGCAGCATGTACTTGTGCGGGTGCACTATCGTCATGTCGAACTTGAGGACGCGCGCTATGAACAGTTCCGCCTGCACGATCGAGTCCCACATCGCCCAGTACTCGTCGCACGGATCGAGCGGTTGCGCCCCGCGGTTGATCGTATTGTGGGCCACATTGATGATGTCCCGTTTGCGCACTTTGTCCTCCTTTATTTTCCCAGCGAGATAGAGACACGAGCAGGCAATCATCTGGAGGAGGGAGAAAAAAAGCGAAAAATATTACTTCGAGGGCAATGGAATTGATTATTTAGAGTGGAAATCGGTAAACATAAAAGAATCGAAACCAGTTATAAGAAGATTTTTACGATGCGAAAGTTCATGGCGATCACTTGTTTGTTAAACAACCTTCGTGAAGGGGTTCCGTTCTGTATGGGGCGTATTAAAACACTCCAAAGGTAATGCTGATAACACCTTGCCACGAGCCCACCCCATTTCTTAATCCGGATCCACATCCGGCCAACGGTACTTACGTAGGGATCATATTCGGTGTCGCTTATTTCGCGGAAAAATCGATGAAACAGAATTGCGGCCGTGGCCGACGTCAGTGGTTTCATTTCGAGCTTTTGAGCGCACTCAAACAGGAACCTGGTGGACAATCCTTTCTGCGACTGTGTCCTGGGTAGGGGAGGAGAATAGAAAGAGGGAAAAAGAATGTTATTCGTGCTTCTGGGGACGATTCCAAATTGTTTTTATTGACTTACTTATTCGCTTGCCGGTAGTCCACCGGGGCATGGCGTTGTTGGGAGGCAAATGCTTCCCGGCGGGCGGCAACGATTAGACCGGCATTATCTCGCATCATTTTTCGAAGGACGTGGGGGATATATCAACAAAACTGGATGAAACTAAATTTCCGAACCGGTGTGTCAGCTACGCAGCAAGCTTCTTAACTATTATGGCCGTCCAAGGACAATCTCGCACACGTATGCAGCTCAATTATGCTCGCGCTACCTGCTGGTCGGAGGAGACAACAAAGTGTAGGGAATAAGAAAACAAAACGTATTGGAAAATGCAGCACGATCTTTTTTCTGCTTTTGTACATCTTTCGTAAAGAATCTTCATCATGGTTTTCTGGTAGGAAAACTTACGATTTCTTCAATATCATGAATGGATGACATTGGAATCGTATCATTTTATCATCGAAAACACAAAACTGTACCTATTTCCTATGATTTCATTTCGTCCCCTCCACCTAATCTAGTGGGATTTTAGAAAACTTGTATCCACGTAGTGAAAGTTATGTCGTGCCGAAGAACCTCCTAGCAGCTTCAGTAGTAGGCATGGACTTTCCAGTTCAATCGAGTAAATAATAAACTCTACTTACAGTGCTACAATGTGTTGCCGGTTGTCAGATAAACAATGTTGCGAATTGGGATGCAAAGAAAAACAATCGAACTAGTTGAAAACAGCTGTAAGCTTTGGAAATCGTGGTCACTGATCCCACACCACTTCGGTCGGCTGCGGAACGAGAAATGCACAGTCGAGGCTAGGACAAGCGGTGGTGTCATTTGATACATTTTGACAAATCGATTCGGAGTCCGGACCCGGAGCGGATTCGAATCCCGCATGGATTTGATTCCCCCATCACTAAACTCCACTTCGCTCGCATAGGATTGTCAAAAATGGACATAGCATAGATCAACCTGTTCGTCTTTAGAAAAATTGTTTATTTTTGAACGAAAGCATGGAGTTTATTGATTGCAACGGTTTCGCGATACCGGATGTTGTATGATAAAATCCTGAAACACAATATTTCATATCTCTTTCGTCGAACCAATCTTTTTAAAAGCGCAGAAATAAGTTTGTATTTGTTGAACGCATTTTATTATTTGATGACCTTTTACTGTTGCTACAAATGGTTACAAAATTTTCCTAAACTTAAACAGGATCACAAAAACCGGCCAATTGGGATCTAGAGATGGCCTCGAAAGTGGTTGTTGTTTACATACAAAAACCATATGACCGCTTCGCCGTCCTTTACGGAAATGCGATGAAACAATGCTGGCACATGCGTCGATACGTGTTGTGGTATTTCTCTTCTGATAAACTGGAACGCTGCAATGCGCATGTTTCGTATCACCACGTTTCTCCCTTTTGCTCGTCGGATGACAGAATAATTCGGTCCGTCTAACCGAATCAGTGAAAACCTGCAATATTTTGTGTATTTTAATTATAGCAAAGGACATTATACAGAAATAACACCGAAACTTTCTATTTTGCTCTATATTAGAGCATTCGTCATTCGGAGGTGTTTTCAACTCTGTTTGAACAAGAAACGGTTTGTTCCGGAAAATTTGCATCGCGGGTGGGGTTCGTAGAATTGTAGTTTCACCGTTCACCGGGAAGATTTTCGATCTAAAACTTCTAAAAGACTAGTGCAGCAACATGCTATATATGGCAAAAGACTGTGGTTTGTCCGATTGTTGATCGAATATGTAGCGATTATCTGTGAAAGTAATTCTAAGTTAACGTGTAATGTGCGTCTTTTGATTTGTGTGTTTTTCACGTCAATTTAATAGAAGTTGGTTGATGAAACTATTGGGAAACGAATGGTCGTTGTCAGAAGCAAACGGAAGTTACTTCAAACAACAAATTTCGTTACAATAAAGGATGCCATCATAATAATTATCATGCAGTTCTGCTATCCTTGCAGATCCTTACAGAGTAATTCCGTCAATGTCAATTGTATCGAATCTCAACGAGAGCGAGAGATTCCTTTCGCGGAGAAAATTCCGCTACTCCCAGTTCTCAGAAAAAGGGGCGCCTCGCGTAAAAATCGCGAGAATGTCAGAATATTCAAACTCACCCACTTTGCGTATACTTAGCCGTTATACTCCCCGTGCGACCCTTTGCGCATCGGAGATCACTAGAGAGGATCGGCCGACGTGCTTGCAGCACGCTTATTAGAGAATTTTAAATATGTACGTGGAAAATAAAATTAGTCTGTCGGTGTAGCTTGACCGGTCCGATCACTTGTTCGTCCGCCTGCGAGGAGCGTTTTACTTTTCAGTTCTTCCATTTCGTTCCGTTTTTTTCGTTTGGTCCTATAGTTTAGGTTACGACATTTTGCAACAAATCGAAATTATAAGCACCTTTGCCGCTCGAAATCGAAATCTGTATTCAGAAAAATTAAGTAAGTGAAAGTCGTCACAAGGAGACGGAGCTCGTTAAGTTGTACCACTTCAATCATCAGATTCGCGTGAGATCGTAACCAGATTTAAATATTAATGGTGATAATTTGTGTCCACCGCTCGTTTTCGCTCACCCTTTCGCACATTGTTTTCGCGCAAAACTAGAGCATGCTCCCGGTACGGAAATAGAAACGGTTGGCAAGTCTGCAAAATTAATTAATAAAAATGTTCGTGCGCTGGACGGTGGAAAACGATTTTAACTACAACCAGTGATATAAATCGTGCGTTATGATCCCTCGGGATGATAATTTGCCTGCGGTTTGTGTGTGTGTGTGTGTCGTGTCAGCTAGAGTGTACGTGTGGTGTTGCGAGAACAGCTAGTGTGCTACAGTGTAGCGGTCTCAAGGCGAAGGATGGTTTAAGGAAGAATAGAAAGAAAGAAAACCACATGCATAAGATATTCCACCTATAAATAGGTGCTCACAGTCCAAAAATACGGAGATGTAACCTCACCGACATTTTTACTTGACTTTGAACGTCTGTAAACCACGCTTTTCGGGGATTTCGGCACCGTGCTGCTGGGAACGTTCGATCAATCGGAACGCCATCTTTGACGGGGGTGGAGCGACGTTCGACGACGATCGCGGGGGTGAAATCACGATCGGATGGGATTGATTCCGTGGGAAAACGTGGCGGTGTTGTTGAGGAGTGATTTAAATTGTGCCGAAAGGGGTTACGTTGTTGTCACTGACTGAATGAAAGTAAAACCCGAAACCCCCGTTCGAAACCACCCAGTACTGAGATCATAATCGCTTTTGTTTCTATTTTTATCAAGGTTTATTAAGATTAGTGAAAAGAAAAGAGATACCAGTGTGTGCCGGTTCGCTTGAGTGTGGTGTGCATTAGTGCGAAAAATCAGTCACCACCCCGAAACCGGGAAGGGTAGCGCCAACCGTGAAGTGATTTTTCCTCCAAGTTTTTCCAAGCGCGCTGGTGCAGTGCGGTGTGCATGGGCCTGAAAATAGCGACCACCGTCGCCGCGTGAGTGAGTGAGTGAGTGTGTTGCGTAATAATATAAAGTGTCAAAGCATCCAAAAGCATCCTCGTCCCAGATTTGGTTGGCCCCGGAAAAGGGAAAAGTAATTCGCGCAGTGGTGTGGAAAACACACACACGAAGAAAGAAAAAAAAAAGTACATAATCCAACGGAAGGACGCTGCCACAGGAGAGCGAGTCGGGGGTGTGACGTCAGTGCAGACACACAGGAGGTGGGAGTTGAAATTCATTCAACATGGCCACCGCACCCGGGCACAGGATGGAGCCGAGCAGCGGGATGGGCCCGAGGAAAACCATGATCATCATGGTGACGGTCGTCGGGTGCGTCGCTATTTTGTGGCCCAAGGTTTTCTACCCCATGATGGTTGGTAATGGCCAGAACAAGAACGTCATCAAGGATCATCGAGGAGCCGGTAAGACCTAACACGTTGTTTACAGTCACGATGGAAGTTTTAAATATTTCAGTGGCCAAGATTTATGGCTATCGCAATGCCATTTAGAAGTGATTGTTCCCCTTTAGGATAAAGTTTAAAAATGGTATCTGCCATAAGCAGAGCTAAATGTGTAGAAACTCAGGTCCACTATGCCCTACTACTAATTTGTATCCCTAGGCAGAGGCGGATTAAGCGTTCTAGGGGCCCCAATCTAATATAAGTTGCAGGCCCCAAATCATACAACGCATTCATCATTGATTTTTTATTTCCAAATTTCTAAAATATCAATTTAATTTAAACCGTACATTTTTAATAAGGAATCAAATTAAAATTAAAGTACAATTTTTTTACTTTCCATTGTTAGGTTTTATTGCTAAAAGCTTGAATTGCAAAGCCTTGTTTCATTCGAAACCATCAATAACTTTCCAAGAGAACAATTTTCAACGATTATTATTTTCTATTGCCAAAATTGACAAATAATTTTTTTTTACTTTTAGATTACATATTTTTTTAGTCGCTTTCAAATTGACAAATGCAAAATCTTTGAAAAAGCAAACATTAAGAATAATTTTAAGCAAAATTACTATATTTAGGAATGTGCAGGGCATTACCTTTGCTGATCCATGTCTATTATCGTTAAACAATTTTGAGAATTTTTCTCTTTTTTATTAAGATCTTTTTTTACCTGATCTCTCTAATATACAATCATCTCATATTTTAACCAAAAAACACTGTACCTTTTCAGCATCAAAACAAAGTTCAGATTAACCTGACATTCATATTTTTCAGATATGTACCTTGATTCAAAAGTAAATTAACGGGTTTTTTATGCGTTTGATAAAATAAACAAGTTTTTTGTAAACATTAAAAAAGGACGAGGCCTTCGAAGGCTCGGTGTCCCAAGCAACTGCTTAATTTACTTACCCTTTGATCCGCCTCTGTCCCTAGGATAAGCCCAAGCAAAGTGAATTTAATATTTGTGAGATACAACCAAAGGGACGATTTAAGTGCTTCGCCGAGAGACCTCCTGATGCTGACTTAAAGATATTTAAAACGTGTTGACTACCTGTAAGTTTAGCTAAGGAAGATCAAAAGATTAGAATCACGCATCATGTTTTATTTTACACTGATATACTATAATTTGATCATAATATTTGCACGTTTGCAAAACATATGATAAGCTTATTAAAGCAGATGGTGAAGGAAGGGTATGTGGAAAGCATCATTTCCAGATGTTCATTCAACTTAATATGTGTACTTATAGCGTCAATCTGAAACCCTAAAAGGAGTAGTTGCAAGTAACGATAAGCTGTATTAGTTGTTTTTATTTGCGAATTAAAATGTGCTTTAAAATGCATAACGTCATCACAGATGTTTATATTTTTAACTATTTTTGAATTAACCAAATTGCGAATGTATCTTGAAGATTGTGAATACATTTCTCTGTTTTATTTTTCGCGTATTGAAACAATTGCGTTTAGTACTTCAGTTACAGTAGATTTTTCTTAATTATATCTTATTTATCCATTAAGAACGATTTCATAATTTTAACAGTATTACAAAAAAAGATTCGATCGTATTTCTAATATAATTTTCTCGATTGGCAACGGTCAATTTAATTATTCATTTTAATAATTATCAAGTTTGTTTACAATTTGAAGTTATTTGGAAACAATCCTCATGAGGGCCTCGGAAAAATAATCCTTTCTTGTATAGAAAACCGATAATGGTGTAGTTAAATGCAACATTACATAACCACAACATAAGTAAGTGAAATTCCTTTCAAACGATCCAGCCGGGTAGGCTCGAAGGCCGCTAATAAATACCTTCAGGCAATAAAGCCTGCACCGGGTCCGGGTGCATCCGAGTGCAAGAAGATTCACTTCGTTGCCTTAAAAGATCCATTACTCAACGAAAACGATCGCGTACAGAGCACTTGTCTCGGTAGTAGCCGGATGCTCTTACACAAGAGCAAAACAGCAAAACATCTTTCTCGCATTATCAAATTTCCTACACAACCAGCGCTTTCCGGGGTGCCTGGCAAAGCACCGGCGCAATATCGTTTTGCTGTGCGTAATGGGCAGCTTTCGGGCGGCCTGAACGAGGTCGGTTAGGCCGGCCATTACCGTACCCGGGGAGATCAATATCATGTATCGCCACCCCGTATTGCACACAGGTTGTTGCGGTGTCGTCTTGGACCAGGAAACGTTCGCCAATGCATCGATCAACTTTGGCAGCCAGCAATCGAGCCAGCAGCAGCAGCAGCAACAACAGCAGGACCTACAGCCGAATCTGTTCCGCCAGCGGAGCTTTGCGCCATACGTCGAGATTGAGAGTAGGTTTTTGCCTGGCTGTGAAGTTGTCCAGCGCCGAAAAATAACCTTTTTAACCGAGTGGGTGATGCACTACTAACTACGCCGTGGCAAACTAACCTACAAAACACTAACGTCCTCCGTCCAGCGTAACTCGAGCTCGAGCTCCTGATGAAACAGTTCGCTTTCCGCAGCAAAGGATCAAATTTATATGCTCTCGAAATTTAACCCACAACGTGTGTCTGTGTGTGATTGTCCGTTTGCATGTCCGTCCATCGAGTTGGCGCCGGAAAATGATTTCTTACCGCGATTGCACTTGTTGCAGGTATACGACAGGAACGTCCGCCCCATCTGCGGCCAGAGGCGATGCATCCGGCGATGCGGGAACGTGGCCGAGCCATTCCCCATTCCGGCTCCATTCACGGCGGGGACCGTCCCCAGACACCACCAAGGATCGTGGAAGGCAGAGTAAGTATGGTAGTTGGTTCTCGTAGATCACTTGCTTCCTAGCGTAGAATGGAATTTATTTACGTAAGCCGGTGGCACGACGTTTGCCTTTTCACATTCCGCACGCATTTGGCAACGAGAATCGCAATATTTCATAGACTCTTTCGTAAATGTTTACTTTAAAATAGTCACTAAGAGGAGTGTAAGACTTTAAACTTTAATGATTTGAAGAGTTTTGTTAGAATACTTTTGCTTTCGAGGGGTTTCTTTCAACGAGTAAAGTCTCTACAATTACGAAGTTTGATCGTTTGCCAATTTTTGCTGGCGCTTCAAAAACAGTTTCCGACTGCAGATCGAATCCAAGAAAAAATTAAAAACACGTTTGCAATCATGAATCGAAATAGGTAATGGTATATCATAAGTTCTATATATCTCTTCTAGCGGGTTTTGTCTAAATGAGGCCGTTTAATTTTTTTAATCAGAAATAGATTACGGAATATGATTGGATTTATTTATCTCTTCTCGCGAGCTTTGTAGGAACGGAACCATGTAATTTTAAAATATATTTTTTAGTTCAACTAGTAATCGCTCAAGCTTTCCAAAACGTGACTTGACCCGAAACATTTGCTAATGTGCTCGAACTAAGGCCTGTCACCATTTTTATCACGTGTGAAGCGAAATGGTTTTGTTCACGGCTACACAAACACGAATGATTATCCTCACTCACATGTTTGAAAAAGGGTTCTGCTTTCTTTCTGGCGTAGTTATTTTTAAAATATTCAAATGTCATCATTAATTACGCACGATGCAGCTTCCCGGCGTGCAAAAGTCACCCAGACAAGCTGGGGAATAATTTGAATTGTATAAATTGGACAGGTGGCAAACAGGACGGCTTATGTGGATGTTGGTTCATTATGCTGGGTAGGACACATTTTTGCATTGGGTAAGCTAGCTCCCAAGATTCTTGTTCAAGCTGCTGAGTGCAGGTAATGGATCCTAAAGTAGCATGAAGAGTAATTTTTAAATGTGTTATTGATTGAGACGCAAAAGAAACTGTGTTTGCCAATAGACTCACGCCAAACATTATAAACAGCCGTAAATAAAAAGAATCAGCATCCATTTCCCGTAGAAGCTTACCACCTGTCTCAATCGTTTCCAAATATATTTCAATCTTGCATCGAACACGGACTTCCCCCTTGTAATTAGCGCCGGC
Organism: Anopheles sinensis; assembly: GCA_000441895.2. Lineage (NCBI taxonomy): Eukaryota > Metazoa > Arthropoda > Insecta > Diptera > Culicidae > Anopheles > Anopheles sinensis. Next base: position 616,721 of record KE525337.1, on the reverse strand, counting down.
AGAATAGACGAGTGTACATGTATTTTTGAGGCCAGCATACACGCATTACGTGGTAGTCGATAAATTTCCCTGTCCACCGCAGAGAAATCTAGAGATACGAACGTGAAGTCGGCCATACTCAAGCCCTAGCAAAAAGACGCTTGAACGCGCAGACAAAGTATCGCACGTAGACGTTCTATTTATACAACCAGCGAACCACCCCACCAAGATAGGGATCATAGTTCGAACGACCACTCTTGACTGTGACCTTCAACATTGTGCTCTCAATCATCGTTCGGTCGGCGGTGCAATTATGCAACCAGAACCAAACAGATGCTGTTTTGGTGGAGGGATCATTGGTTTCTCTGTTATGGAAGCACGGTCGCTGGTTGAAAAGTAAAAGATAGAAAGCGTCCATAAGAAGAAAAATATTAACATTCAACCTTTTTCTTAATTTGATTGAAAATTACAAAAGAAATAACAAAGTAACAGTTATACAAATCAAATGTAAAGCAAAATAAACATCAAAAAGACCTTCCATTTCTATTCAAAGACAAATAAAAACTAACATACGCCATTGATTGATTATTTAGATAAACGTGTTAATGTTGATTTGTTATATTTTTGTTCTCTGTGATATTTTCAATTGACGGAATGTAACATAGTAAACAATTTCCTATTTTTTGGGAAAGGTAGTGAACTATTTGACTATCAACATTAATCAATCGCAAAGTAAAAATGCATGAAGGAACATGTTTCAAAACGGATTGAAAGTTTAAATAGGAATATTTTTTCCAGAGAATTAGCTAAGTATGAAATTTGTTTATTCAAGGCAGTATATAAAATTTATACGTAATAAACTGAGAATCTGCGTTGAATTTTACAAAACTAGAAAACATAATTCACAAGACAAGTATTAAACAAAACTCCTACGATAAATCGGATTTTTTACCATCAATTCCATTCACCTTTGATGGAATTCAAATGAAAAACAAATGACTACACAAAAAGGTTTTAAAGGTGAGATATTTTCTTTGCTTGCCGCATGAGAACTCCAACGACCGCCGTAAATTTTGAAACCATTTATGATTTCAGGCATTGATAGACAGTTAAATAAAGGCACTTAGAAATAATAGGCATCATTTTCATGCATTTTTCGAAAAGAAAAAAAAAGAAGCTGTTCATAAATTTATAATAGACTCAATACACCATAAAAGTTAAATTTATTAACCGTTCCACGCTCGAATGCCACTTTCGCTATCATATCTATTCCAATTAAAATGAAAATCACAGCCAATGACTATTTTTAACGACGCATGAGATTTACCGTTTCATATTCATTGCCCGAAGTGGTCGAACGATCGTTTCACCGGGGCCGGATTCGGATGGAAATGCAATTGACACAGCCGTACTTCGGGCACTGATAAGCCGGGCAGGAAATTACCGAAATTTCACCCAACCATGTGTGACCACCCCTTGCGGGGCGATTTTCCATTTTCGCTTTCGGTTGAGGCGAGCAAGGAAAAATAAAACTAAAATATGCTCCATTTTTCGCCGTCCGTTCACCTTTCTCCTTGCCAAGTGGTCAGCGTGGAAGCTGCCGACAAAAGCCGGCGAGAGGGAGTAAAATGGGTTTGAAATGGGACACGAACTTGCGAGGAAAATCGTCACACTAATCGGTGGCATTCAATCCCGCCCTGTTGTGATTCCACGTCTCGTCGTGCCCGGGGGTAAAAACCACTCATCGATGTGCAACGCCGAATGGCCGCCATCCTGCATTCGTAATGCACATTCTGCAGTGACCTCCAGCTTTATGGAGTGTGTGTGTCAGCGGGTTTCTTTCGGCGGGGCGCACCGGACGGTGGAAAATGCGTAGTTGTAGTTCGTCTCAACTGTTACTTTGCAATACGTCAGCAAACCAATTCATACCAAATAACCGCCCCCAATTCGGGTGGAAACTAACGCCCCGCGAAGCACGGTGTAGGTTTTCGATTTTCCAGTTCCTTGTTTCTTTT
>KE525337.1:602226-613506 GCA_000441895.2 Anopheles sinensis | reverse complement strand
GTGGCATTCAATCCCGCCCTGTTGTGATTCCACGTCTCGTCGTGCCCGGGGGTAAAAACCACTCATCGATGTGCAACGCCGAATGGCCGCCATCCTGCATTCGTAATGCACATTCTGCAGTGACCTCCAGCTTTATGGAGTGTGTGTCAGCGGGTTTCTTTCGGCGGGGCGCACCGAACGGTGGAAAATGCGTAGTTGTAGTTCGTCTCAACTGTTACTTTGCAATACGTCAGCAAACCAATTCATACCAAATAACCGCCCCCCAATTCGGGTGGAAACTAACGCCCCGCGAAGCACGGTGTAGGTTTTTCGATTTTCCAGTTTCCTTATTTCTTTTCCTTCGATTTTTCCTTTTTTGAAAGTGGTGTCGAAACCGAAACTGAATTAAAACGAGAGTAAATTGGATTTTTCTTTAATTTCAATAAAAATTCGGAAGAAAACTAAACTTGGGCATGCTACCGGCCGGGGTAGAAGAAACGACTGTTGCCGCAGCCTTCTCTGATGCTGCAGAAGAGTGTGGAAATAGGCCTAGCGGAAAACTAAAGCGCACATGGAGAAACCCGCACAATTCGATCGGACCGGGAGCAATATGGTATCGATCGAATTCCGAACGCGGTTTTCCGCGGTGGCAACCGGTGCCCGAGTTTATTTAGTTTTCTACAACTTCCCGCGGAAGTGTTCCGGACTGAATGTTGCACCGAATGTGCTCGATGTATTTATTTATTGCTAATTTATTTTTGGGGCAAGTCTGAGACTGCCCGTCGTCACTCAGAAATAATTAGTTCGATGAAGTTGTTAGGTTAAAATTTGTCTTGGTACCAGTTATTATTCCATTTGTATGAAAGCTTTTGAATTGAAGCTGTTATACATTTCTTCAATTTCATCATAATCACCAATTTATGTTGTGAGCTTCTGTTTTCAATTCACTTCAAAAATCATTTTAATTTAAGTACTAGTAAAAAAGTTGCATTCAAATTTATTAATTTGTTTGATTGCATTACTTTCCTTTGAAAAGCTAAGATTACAGTTAAAGAAACTTGTCATTTTATAATTCTTTGTAAAATTACAAATACAAAGTTCTATGTCGATGAACTAAGATTAATTGTATAAAACAATCTTTCACTACAGCTAACAACAATGCAACCGGTCGTAAGCATTTAAATCAACGCCTGTTTGCGTACTTTCCAAAACCCCATCCGGTCGATTTCGCGATGGACTTTGCATACACAAACCTTCCAATTAAATTTGACCACGCAAAACATTCGCCAACGGCGCTTCGGCATAAACAGCCGGAATCGTGCGAAAGATTTCTGCCGCTCGCCAGCCGCCGCATCGAAAATAACTCCGGCGGGAAGAAAAATAACTTCGCGATGGCGCCGCGATGGACGACGGTTCATATTTTTACCTATCTTTCCACAAAAACGGCAAACGGCCATGCTAATGCATTATTGCTCCGATGGCGATCTCCGGGCGATGGGAAATTCGTGGTTATTTTTCGTGGCCACCAATCCGTCCCCGTAGTGGCCGAACGCATTGCCATGCTCTCTCTCTCTAACTCCAGATGGCTTCCGTCGGATCTGGACCGCACGATCTTGTGTTTGTGTGTGATGCCGGGGAACGGTTTTCTTAGGCCCACCCGGTTCCATATTTTCCCATCTCCTCCCCCCTCCACCGAATCGCGTTCCAATATTTCGTTTGGGGCAGGCAACACTCACGCAAACCACCATCGGAACGGAAAGCTGCACCGCGAGCGAATAAGCGCTCCACCCCGGAAAACCAGCGCTTCAATCGTGCGCGATCTTTTCCAAGCGACGGAACCACGGAACGCGCTCGTCGATCGCTGAAGACTTTGTGAATGTGAACGAATCAGCAGCAGCAACAGCATTTGCAGCAGTAGCAGGCGGGGAAAGTGCCTACCTAGAGGAGTTTAGTCTGTGCCCTAAGGAACCATCCTAGTTACCGTGCGGTGTGACCTGTGACGAAGTTTATTATTGTGTTGACTGAAGGGAAAAATCTGTCGTACGGAAAGCGGAGGAACGGCAGCTCACAGTTTCGATCGGAAACAGTAAGTGTGACGATTTGGTTCCATTTTCGGAACCTGCGCCTGAAGGCAACTTTTTGTGTGCCTGTTCGATGACAGAACATCCGGACACGGTTTTCGTACAGCTGAGTGATCTGTACACAAGCTGAACGAGTGTTTTCCTTCACGCCCTAATGATTCACTTTCTTGGCGCGGTCTGGCAGAAGAGAGGAGTCTGCAGAAGGCGCTCGAAGGAACGGTGGTCGAGGTCTGTTAATGATTGCTCGAACAAATCGGTTGAAATCGGATGGAGTGAAGCTAAAGCTTCCGTTGCATTTTATCGACGTGTTCGGCTTGTTCGGGGGTTGGGTTTGTGCAAGCAACAGGAAACAGTTAAAGTGATGTCAGAACGTGATCGAATGGTTTTACACATTGTATGAGCTGTTAAGTGAGCAACGAAGACATTGTAGTTCATAATGAAAATAATGTTTACATGGTTTATGCAGCTACGTTCATATATTGTTCTAAAGTTTTTATAAACTAAAAAAACAATAACTTATTGGATCTATAATTAAAGTTCAAACCATTAGTTAGAAAAATATGAATAATGGATTAAAAATACTGTGAAATGTTTATTTCAGAATTCCAAAGAGGTATAAAGGAAACTATTTATCTTATTTGAATTAGATGATTCAGATGCAGATTAATAAATCTGACTGACTGTTTTTGGTCGATTGGATCCATGAATATCAAAGAATCTGAAGACCCAAGAAACATTCATGAAAGTTTCAAAAGATTCACCTTTTTTAAATTTTAATCTTCAAATATTCATACAAATGAATATCGCAAGAAGATCATCAGACACAACTCTAGTACATATTACTGTACCTTGATTTTCTTAAATAATTTGCAACACCTTCCATTAATAGGTTAAATGGTAAAACAATTTCACGTTCAATTTTTTTTCTTTTTTATGTTTAATGTTTAAAATGTTTGCCACGATTAGAATTTCTATCAACATTTTAGACAAAACAAAACATGCAGAATCAGTTTTAAAAGACCCGCTGAACACCTTAGGAAAATTTTATGTAAGAAATTCAGCTAAAAACTATTATTTAAAAACTCAACATATTTCTACCAACATGTTGAATAATACAAATCAAACAGAATCGTTTAATGAAAGTAACGTTTCTATCCGTGCATAAATTATTCCATCAAATTACTTAGTTATACAGCTTGATGCATGCAAATAATTAAAATAATCTGCCTCCACGTAGCGTTAGAATAAAAGAAAAACCGCTTGCCGGTACCGGAAGTACGCACGCGCTCATAATTGCATACGGTTTCTCGTTTCTACTCTCTCTTTCCCTTTGCAGCCCGGTCCCATACCTGGTATGCGCCCACCTATGGGAGCTGGATCACATCAAGCGACAAAATCAGCCAACTCAATGGGTTTCATAATGCCACTCTATACCATCGGTATAGTTTCATTCTTCATCTACACCATCATGAAAGTAAGCACCCTTTTTTTGAGATTGGAACTGGAGCTGGCAGAAAGCATGAAGAAAACGGCGCACAGACCAAACCGAAGTTCACCGCCCGTTTCTGCCCGAGTGAACGGTTTAAGTAATCGTCCTTACCTCTTTCTATTCCTTCCCCGTGCAATGTTTGTTAATAGCTAATCTTCAAAAAGTCACCGGCCACACCGTACACGGAGGTGAAGCCCGATCCGGCCTTCCGCAGCGAAGTGTTCACCACGGATCAAGCGTACATCAAGCGACCGGAGGACGGCACGACGAAGCTTGGTAAGTTCCCTGTTCTTAGCTTTCGATGGCACCTTCCGGCCACCAAACGCACACGTATTCGTTCGTCACTAGTCCCACCGAGGGTTGACTTGACTTACCTAGAGCTTCTTAAACTGACCGATTTTACGATCACGTGCTCACGAAATCATTTTATTAACGATCTTGGGTGATCGATTTAACTTGATTCACACGGATTAATATGAAAATTCTAAATATAAAGTTCAAATAGAGCTATTGATGTATTGCTTACTTTACCCACAATTGCCAAAAGAACTAGAATACTTCTTTAATATACTAATTAAATAGTTAATTTGGTTTTCCAATGAACTTAATTGTTTTTCTTCAAACAAAACAGGTTTTTTATAAAATAGTGTTTATTACGTCAGTTTACAAATAGTTTTTAAATAAACACTTGAAAAACAACACTTTACAAGTAAAAGTAAGGACGTTTATGTCAATCACAGCATCATTGTTTCCAATGATGTGGATTACATAGTTTGAAAACGAACGAAGAACATAGATCAGTTTTGCCTGGCTAAGTCAGCTTAGTACAGGGAAACGTAAGTCGTGAAATGAAATATTATAAATCAAATAAATATAAATCAACATTGTAGCAAATGGGATTGAATTTATTTATATTATCGCAATCAGTTTATGAAGCTCCAGGAGTCAACAAAAGAAGTCTTAAATCGCTTATCAAAACAATCCCATAAATCGTGGTCGCACAGTTATCACCATCCTCCCACAGTTTGCATCGTCCATTGATCTTCTCGATCATCTTCACTCCTCCGTTCCATCGAAAAAAATTTAATTTTATTTCACAACATTACATTTTCTCGCCAAATTTATGGGCAGCACAAATTTTTCCGTGCTACTCTTGGGCGAAAAAAAAAACATGGGGGAAAACTACTACCATTTGGCTTTTTGTTTTACCATTCGATCGTATGCCATTTCTCACCCTCATGCATTATCTTATCCAACACAATAACTCTCTTCTTTCGCTGCATTCATGCATCTTTCGTGGGTTTCCATTTTACATCTTCCCTCCGGCGGGCCCAACGAATCATTCTTACATCGTATCTCTCTACCGTCTTTTACCTCTTCTTCTTCTTCTTCCCGTAACATGCTACCAAGCCTGGAAAGATCATAGCGCAAGTAAGAGTCCCCCATTGAACACTCCCAAGAAACACTCGCTTTTACCCTTGAGTACCTTCGCACCATTAGGTAGAAAAACGGTAGCATTAGTAGCAACTCTCCTTTGCGGGATGACGTATTGTGATCAATCCCTGTTTGTTTTGCCAAAGGATGCGATCGTTTATTCGTAATTATTACAACAACACTTTTATGTTGCCTACAAATTAGCACACACACACTTCCTCACACGAGCTCGTTTGCTTTCGAAAGTGCCTTAGATCGTTGAAATATCTAACGACCCTGTATTTCGTAGGATGCAAATTATCTAGAAATATGTCCTTTTGCTAGAGTGATCTACTCCAAATTTGTTCACGGTAGTGCACATGCAACATTTTCATGCACCTTATGGGCCTCGACGTCTCCCTTCCCCAGCTCACGGGGGGCTCTCTCCACCGTTCTCCATTCGCTTGCGCCCGAAGAAACGGAAAAGTAAGATTGTTGGTTTGTGCTGTGGCGTTCGTTTGCAATCCCACGTGTGTAATTCCCTTTTTCTGTGTTACATCCGTTTCGCAGTCGGTGAAACAAAAGTGTTTTCAGTTCACCACTAATCGTAGCAAGAGGAGATAAAACTTACCCATTCCATCCTATGGTCAGTTGGCCACAACCCACCCCCGTCCGGAGTGTTCCAGTCGGTTAAATCCACGAAACCAAAACCGTTTAGCTTTGGGTTTTCGGTTTTGGCTAACGATTCCCGCCACGCCACGTGTTGTTGTCGGCAGTGAGTTTATAAACTTGTGCGCTGTGTGAACCCTCCGAGTGAATGTGTGTATGTGTAGTTTTTTTTATTTTTAGTGTGTTCCTAGTGCCTCCCATACCTTTCAAATGTTTTGCTAATTGGAAATTTAATTGCACCCACCCGTAAAGTGGATCAATCTGCACACTTTTATTTGCACACAAACGGGGTTTAATGGGTACGTGGGAAGGCGCACCGCGCAAATGTGAATTCAAGGTCACTGCACAGGAAGCCGGAAGTGCATGGACCCAATTTAAACGGTAATAAAATTCATACATTGTTACGGTTTCCGCTATTGGTCTTTTTTGAATGTGAATTTTTAAAACCAATTTTGTTTGTTTAAAAATTTACACAATTAAACGTGAACTGTCAGAATCAATTACAGTTCGACGCGGGCTAATAAATTCTCGACCGATTCGGTTTTTGATTCGGTTCGCCAAAGCGACCGTTCCTTTCGAAAAATAGTTAGGATTTACATTCACCATCTGCTTTTGTCAATTAAAAGCAACGCTTGTGTTTGACCAGCCAACTCCCGGCTCGGATGATTAGTGAAAGGTAAGCTTGGGTTTTGGGGGCGAAATAAAAGCTAAAACCCCAAAACCCGGCTTACCGGTGCGATTCCTTCCAATTAGCTTAGAAAGTGCCCGTTACGCCCCATTGGATCGGTGGACGGTGCGTGTCCGATTTCCCATGCGCACATTAGTCGATTGAACTAACTCCGGCGTTTCGGAAAAGCGAACCCCTCCTCTCGAATGGTACATGGACGCTGCTTGGAGGCTGTTGGCAGCGCCGCTCGGTCCACATCTCTTCCTCCCTCTTGGATGCAGTTTAGTCTAGTTTTTCCGTTTTCCGTTTGCCTTCCGTTCTCAACCTGTGATGATCATTAGTTTTATACTACTTTCCGTACCGTTGTTCCTTTTTATTTTATTTTTATGTTCCCTTTATTCCGTTGTTTGCGTTTGTTTGTTTGTTTTGTGTTTGCTATTTTTCTTTACGATTTTATTTCTAGGACAAACCGCTGCCAACGGTGAGCTAGTAGCACCGGCAGCAGCCACCGACGACGTTGCCATTGAGCAGCAGCAGAATGCGTCTTCGGTGCAGGCCGAGCTCACCGTTGACTATGAGCAGCTGTCGAAGCAGAAAGAAGCCTCACAGCACGCCGATGTCACCGAGCACACGGTGGCGCCCGAGGCAAAACCCCTCGACGAACAGATCGTCCAGGAGGAGCAGGAGATTACGGTACGCACCGGGGAAGACTCCAGCGAGGAGGAACAACCGGCTCACGATCCTACTACCGAGAAGGTAGTCGATGGAATCGTTGTGAAAAAGGTTGTGTCCTCCGTGGAGACCTCGATCGTGTCCGCGGGCCCTGCGGTTGAGACGCAGCTTGAGGCGGAAGTTACCGAAGTTGTCGAGCAGACGGGTGACGCCGACGTTCCGCAGGAGATTCCGGCGGATAGCGTGGTCGAAGAAATTATTCTCAAGCAACACGCAACACTGAAGAGTGCACCCGTTTCGAACGAGCTGGAAAATAATACTGACGAACCGAAGGAAAAGGTCCCAGAGGAAATAGTTGTCGAAGAAATTATTCAGCAGGTACAAGTCACGCAGCAGAGTGTCCCGAACTCTTCGGTCGCAAACGAAGCATTGGTGAAGGTTGAAGAATCGATTGAGGAGGTTCCAGAGAAAGTTGTCCTCGAAGAAGTGATTGAGCAGCAACAATTTGCAACTCCGACAGCTCCATCGGCGAACGAACTGGTAGATAAAGTTGAAGAAGCGAGTCCAGTGGAATCTGTTATCGAGGAAGAAGTCTCCCAAGAACAAGTTATCACGGAAGATAAAGTTGAAGAAGTTATTGTCGAGATTTCAAGCGAGGAAACTACTCCCATCTCGGAAGAAATTGTAACGAAAGTCGAAGAAACAATTGAGAAGGCTCCAGTAGAAAGTGTAATCGAAGAAGTTGTGCAAGAACAACAATTATCGGCTCCGTCAACTGCTCCCGTCACCGAAGAATCGACCACACAGGAAACTACCATTGAGGAACCCAAGGAGGAATCTATGCAGGTTGAAGAAACAACACCGATCGCCAAGGAAGTGGAAGAGATTGTTGTAGAACCTGTCGAGAATAAAGTTCCTGAAGAACAGGTTACCGAGACAGAGCAATTGACCAAGGTGGAGCAAACTCTTGTCGAAACTGAGTCGGACACTAAGGAACCTCAGGAAGTAGTTGAAGTAGTTGAGGTTGTCGAGGTCGTAACTGTGGTCACCAGAGAAGTGGTCAATGAACCGGCAGTAGAAGTTCAACACATTGAAACTGCTTTGAGTGAACCCTCAGCTCAAACTGTTGAAATTGAGGAGCAAACTCTTGAAACGAAGGCCACTGAGGAGCAGGCAAACGCTCCTGAAATGAGTGATGAAACTGAGCCTAAAGTTGTTGCTTCTGAAGAGGTAAATCAGCTTGAAGTTACCAACGATGGAATATTCGTTGCAGAATACGAAGAAATCCAGCCTGAGGCTGCCGAAGTTGTGTCGAAGGAAAGCGTAGAAACCGAAAAGCCAAAGGCATCAGATGAAATCCAAGAACCTTTCGAAACCATTGAGGAGCCGAAGGATACTGTCGACTCCGCTACTGAAGTGGACAGCACTAAACATGTAAAAATGATGACGGTACTCGATGCCAGGACATCCTCTCTGGCGGCTCAGCTGGCAGAGAAAATTGCAACCACAGCGGAACAGCTCGTCCAGGAGGTGCTCGAAGAAGCGGAAGAGTTTGTGGCCCAAGAGCGAGAACTACCCGCATACGATCCCGCTACACAAAAGCTTGTCAATGGTGTCGTCATCGAGAGATTCACTCAGGAGGAAACCGCCTCAGTAGAGGCTCAGCAAGTGGAAGTCACCTCCGAAGCGGCGGTGGATGATGATGCGGAAAAAGGAAAGTCAGAAGTGGTCGAAGAGGTGGAGCCTGTTCAGGCTGTACAAGTAGGTGCGGTTGAGGAAGATGGAGCCGAAATCGACGAAGTTAGCGAGGACACATCGTTGAGTGTTGCCTCGGTGATCGAAAACCAACAACCGGCCGGTCAGGCGATCGAAGAAACCTTCCCGGAGGCGCTGATCACGACGGAGGTGATGACCACCAGTACGTCCAGCGAGCCCGTGTTCGTCGAGGAGAGCGTAGAGGATCAACGATCGACGGTGGAAGCCGAAACGGTGGTGGAGGAAAGTGAACCGGTGGCGGGAAACCAATCTGGTGTAGCTGCAGCTGAGGCCACCGATCAAGCCGGGAAAGGTGTCCTGATCGAGGAGGTGCACGATGACGGGATCGTTGTGGATCAGGCTGAAGGCAAGGTAATTGAGGAGCACATCGTACCGATGACGATCGAGAGTGCGGACACGACGACAATCACTGAGGTTACCGCGGACGACGAGGGGACTATCGAGTCGCCTAGAATTTCCAAAACCGCCAGCAATCTACCCAGTCCTCTCGTGACGGTAGTGCCGGTGATGAGTGCGATCGATGAACAGGCCGAGCTTGCAGAGCAGCCTGCTGATGAGGGTACTCGACCCGTAGCAATGCTGTCGGAGGAAACGCTTGCGCACGTTTCGAAGGAGGCTTTGGTCGAGCGTACGCTGAGCGAAGCTGCTGCCGTTGTGAACGAAATCGAGTCGATCGTCGATCATATCATTACCGAAAAGCTCATCCAAAGCGGAGCATCGGAGGGAAGCGACTCAAAGACGGCGGCACTTGAGGGCAGCAACGGTAGTGCTCCGCCACGGCTGGCCGCTTCCGCCGCGCTCGTAGTGGAAGCCATCGAGTCTAAGGCATCCCAGGGTGTGCACAGCATGGTGGATCCCAGTAGCGATAGCGCCACACAGGGTACTAACGGGCTTCCCACTGCCTCTACCACTACTAACCGGGTGGAGTCCATACCGATTGGCGATACTAACATCCCCGCTAGCGATACCCTGCCGGTCGCTGAATCATCCGCGCCGATCCTCCCATCATCCGATGCATTTTCCACCCCGGCCGCGACCGTGGCAAGCATACCATCCGCATCCCCCGCACCACAACACGATGCACCACCTGCACCTCATCATGCCGGACGTGAGACCAGTGAGACACAAACTCTCAATCTTCACACCGTAGATGCAGCCGTGGCCGTGGACGGTGTCAACGGAGCAGCCACCAACAGCGAGGAATCACCGGAGGAGGGCCGTTCAGCCAAGTCCGTGCTTACCACAACGACAACGACGACGACGAGCACCACCATCATCAACCGACACATTGGCCAAGTACCGACCGGCGGCGTCAGCAGCACTGTTACTAATCCCAAGTTTCTCACCTTGAATCTAGCTAACTATAGCACTAGCGACAGTAGTGGTAACAATAGCAAAAGCTCTGCGTCCTCCTACGCGATTGCTAACCGCGCGCAGGCGCAACCGGGCTCGAGCTCGATCCTCCTGGCTGGCGCCGGTGACGGCACCGGTGACCAGCTGATGGAGCTCGAGCTGTTGCGTAAGAAATTGGACGAAACGGAACGCGCCATGACTAAAATTATCGCCAATATGGGCAGCATCCCCAAGGGCCAGGTTAGCTAAACTTGTTTTTTTTTTTTGTTTCGTTGATTTCATTCTTTAGTTCCCTGATTTAGTTTTCTTCAAACACAGTTTTGTTTGCTCCGTTGTTGTTGTTGTTCGGTTTTGATTTCGTGTTCGCGTTAGTTTCGTGCCGCTTCGTGATTTGTTTTATGCCACTTTCGGGGGGGTTTACACCTTCCTTGTTTCACTTCATTTATTTTTTACCACAAGGTAGATGATGATGAAGGTCCAGCGGGTTCATCGTTCATCCGATCTTTCCTGTGTTGGTTGGGCGAGTTGATTGCAGTTGAAACGCTATCAACTTTTTGAACATAAGAAAGCAGAAATCAATTAATTTAACTTTCTTCGACACTGTACTATTGGACTCATTGACTTTATTCGCAGATAATGGCAATATATTTAAATTTTAAATTTTTATTAAACTTGTTTGTTTTAACATTAATTTTTATTTTCATGTAAGCTCTTATCACTGATATTATCTTGTTTTAACCTTCGTGTTTTAAAATTTTTACTTTGGAAGAAAAACTACATTTTAATATTTTTTCACAGTTTTTCAACACATGATTAACAGCTTTTAGCTACAACAGGTGTATATATTTAACAAAAGCAAAACAAATGACTGTTTGACTGCAATAGTTTGAAATTGTTTATGTCGATTGAGGAAACACAAATCACTCACAGATCGCAAAAGAGAAACGCAAAAATGTTTTGCAAAATATTGAAAGTGTTATTTTTTACTGTAGAAAGTGTAGAGTAAAAACTGGGGTAGTTTTGCTTCCGCTCGTCCAATCAACCGAATTGAAATCGCCATTTTCAAATAATCGCGACATAATGCGCCGCACTGTTTCGCTCATAGTCAGAGACAGTTTCATACAGCACACGAGGAATAAATTGGATGTTGAGCATTGAGCACAATCATAAAAGGGCATATT